>RJWT010014106.1:0-21301 GCA_004365215.1 Cuniculus paca
ATCACACACCCTAGATCCAGGCAGCTTCAAAAAACCCCACCTATAAGTGCCTGAGACTTTGTGGGGGATATCTAGATACAAGCCATAAAAACTAGATAACGTTTTCTTTATCAACAACCATGACAAGCAGTATGCTCAGAATTCTCCATTAATGATTTAATCCACCGTTGCCCTGTGAAGCAATCATTTTCATTGACGTCTACATAGGCTCTGAAGCTCAGAGAGGTCAAAGTTTATATTTTGTAAAACATATGGTAAAAGATGCAACTGACCTCCATGACCCATGAAGCAGCGTCTACTTGTTCTACACCAGAAACCTAGCTAGGCTTGCTTCTCCTCTTGATGAACTAATGCAAAAGAATGGTTTCTGGACCTAGATTTAAACTTCCCACATGTCCCTTAAAGAGCTTCCAAAAAGTAGGTGGTTTGGCTCCTTCTTTATGCATCCTTGCAGATGACTGATTCTGCATTGCTATCAGGTGTGTGTTGTTCTCACCTTTTACAGGTGAGAGTCCATGACAGTAGGACCATGGACCATGCTTCATGCAGCTCACTGTGCTCAGCTCCTGGTATCACACCTGGTGCTTTGTAGGTGCCCAGTGATGTTCACTAAATTTTATTGCACTACAAAAAAAAAGTGCAGGGGATGTGTGAGACAGGAACTCACTCACAGACATAGAATTAAGTATCAGTGATTGGTTGTGTAATTTGGAGTCCTTACTGTTTTTGGGTCTCAGTTTCCTCTCCTATTATTGTGGAGATCTACTGAAAGAAGATGAAGGAACCGCCCAGCATCATGTCCAAAACACGCTGGTCATAAAATCAAACCCGGATTCCTCTTGCTCTCCCCTTCTCCCCTGAGGCTAATTTTGAAGGTGACTTTTGGAGAGTGTCCTTTGAAATCCAGACATTCCAGAAATTCAGAGCCTTCTTAGATTGCTGCTCTTCTTAGATGTGTGCTAAGTGGCCAGAAGCCATTAATGATTCACTCATTGGTCTTAACAAGCTAATATGCCCCTAAAGGTACCTTCCCAGCACAAGCAAAGGCAAGCAAAGGGTTTAGCCATTTATGCTCTGAATTTGATTGATGTCGACAGGCAATCTGGACAGCTGAGGCTCAAATGCACAGTTTTTTTTTTTTCCTTCTCCTTCATGGCAGGATTGATTTTGGCCTGAATCATCTAAATAATTGCCTTTACTCCCTTAAGACATGCCTTTCACTTTGTGGGTGTAGACAAGTATAGAAAACAAGTATTATTTTAACCTCTTCAAAACATGGAAACACTCAGATACAGAGAGGTTAATTGATTTGACAAATGTCGCACAGCTCCTCAGTCACAAAACTGAGACATCCTCCAGGTCAGCAAGCTACCCCTCCTTTGAGCACATTACAGAAGCGGCTACTGCTGCTTATGCGTAGAAATAAATTTAAATAGAAACAGAAATAGTAACTTTAAGATCACATATTTCTTTATTTTTGAGTATAGGAAACCATAGTTTGAAGCTGGTATAATGAAAGTAAAATTTTTATTATTCACATTACCTAACTGTCTTATATTTTAAACTTGTAGTTCGGTAAAGCAGACAATGGATGATTAGAAAACACAAAATGTATTAAAGT
Source organism: Cuniculus paca (assembly GCA_004365215.1). Lineage (NCBI taxonomy): Eukaryota > Metazoa > Chordata > Mammalia > Rodentia > Cuniculidae > Cuniculus > Cuniculus paca. The sequence goes on from RJWT010014106.1 coordinate 1,622, forward strand.
CTTTACCTTATCAAATTGCAATTAATGCAATTGGAAGTCATAAGTTTATTTGTTCAATGCAAATGCTTTTGAAGGTGCTTCTATAAGCAAAGTACCATGTGGTAGAAAGATAAACACACCTTAGTCTCCCATTGAAACCCACATCTCTTAGAAGTTGGTGAGATGTTGTACTGGGGAGAAACCATTTGTGTGTGTGTGTGTGTGTGTGTGTGTGTGTGTGTGTGTGTGTGTGTAAGGCGTTTCTTTGGGATCTTTGCTGTCTGCACCATCACCAATACTGAGGAATGACAATTATAGGACCTAGTTGAGCTAACACTAATGAGTTCCATGTACAAATAGTGAGATAATGTAGAACAAACAAGTTTAAAAATAGTGAAGTTCCATGTGAATCAATTACTACAAGAGAGAAAGACGAGGTAATGGTTAGTCTCATCTCAGGCTGCACATAAGCACAATCTCTATGGAGTGAATGATAAGCACTGTGTGAATCTACATAGGGCAAACCCTATCTGTGTTGATATTTGAGAAATATCCCTTACTGGGGCTGAGTTTAGGGAAGGAACTTGTGTTTACATGGTTCTTTAATTTTGTGATTACAAACATTATGCCCAAGTTATAATCCTATTATAATCTCTTATAATCCCTTTATCTTGAGAACTGATAATTTGAAGTCCATATAGGTAAGTCCATTATTTTGCTTAAGATCACACAGCAAGCTTCTCCATAAGAAAAGGAACAGTAAATAAGAGAAATGAGACTAGAACTGTCTTCTAGAGAAATAAATTTAAGATCAGAGAATCGAGAAAGGAATATTTCACACTAATCCACTGGCCTCTTAAGTTGTGGAGGAGGATGTGCACTGAATGGCAGTTTTGGGGTACTTGCAGCTTTTAATTTGCATTGCTTGTTTCTCATCCCCTCATAAGTAATGGAAAATTCTTCCATGACACATTCTGTGTGTTTTAAGTATCCAATGTATTTCTTCTAGGATTATTTCATAATATTTAAACTCTATGAAAGATACAGAGTCTAGGGACAAGATGGTACTTGGGAGACCTCGAATCTACTTTTAGTTTTGGGATTAATTTCCTCTGTAACTCTGAGAAAATTGCTGGATTTCCTATAGCTATCTTATATTTAAAATTGGAATAATGTCCCTTACAAATGAAGAGATTATACCAAAAATGTATGTTACTATAAAGGTTAAAATGCCATGCAAATTCAAGATGTTTTCTTAAGATTTGTTTCTCTGGTGGCTATTATCAGAAAGGATAGTCTATAGGATCATTAGTCAACAAAAGTGTTCTGAATACTGAATAGGAAAAATAGAGACAACAAAGATATACTGTCATATCCTAGGAATTTCTGGGAGATCATCAAACTAAACAAGTATGGTGAGTATGTACAGATATGTTCATACTGAATGGAATGAAAGCATTGTTTGCTGAAGAATGAACAGGGTGCTCACATCTTAGAAATGTAAAATTTCAGAAGGAAGAAATTTAAATTTTGCTAAAGATGTGTGTTGTAGTCAGGAGTTACAAGGAGAACAAGACAATGTAGGACACATAACTTACAAAATTATTTTATTATAGTCACTCAAAGTGCAGGAAATCTGTACACACTAAGACCCAAGGAATCCAGCTGAGGGCCTGAAACCCACAACAATGTCCTGCATGAGTCCAGATGAAGAGGTGGAGCCCATGATAATGTGCCCAACGAGTCCATCTGGAGGCACAGAGTCAACAACAAATGACTCATGCAAGTCTGTTTTACTTACCTGCACTGGGAAGGCCCAAAGGTCAGTGGTGAAAGCTAGAAAGTCTAAACCAGTGGGATGAAGGATCTGCACCAGTAAGCTGAGGGATCTGCTCTGGAGTCAGGAAGTGACACTCAAAGTAAGAACCGAGCTCCCTCCCAAAAATACCACAGCCATCCTCAGCAACAAAGTCCCAAGCTTCTCTGACAATGAGAACAGCTGAGTTCGTATCAGGAAGCCAATGTGACAAGCTTCTCCTGGAGATTGAATAGCACACATCTTCCCCTCTGGATCCAGGAATTGATAAAGACCAGAGCTCCCCCAAAGTGAACTGCAGCCATTCTCAGAGACAACAAGGTCCTGAACTCCTCTGACGATGAGAACAGCCAAGTTCATACCAGGAAAGAAGTTCGACAAGCTCCTCCAGGAGAAGCAACAACACTAAAAACTCTTCCTCTCCAGTTCTTCTTTTTATCTTGGCAACAATCCTCAAGTGGGCCATCCACGTTCAACATCATGCTGATTCAGTTCAGCTAGTGTTACAAGTTGACAACCAGTTACCTATCCACAGCAATATGGGTCTTTATTTTGGCCTCATACTTCATCAGCAAGAAAAAGAATGGCAAAAAGGATGAGCATTCCCATGAAGGAAAACATGGCTAATGTTCATGTATAGTGTAAAATAGTTCTTTCTGTTTTTGTTAATTCATGCATCCCATTGCTAGTAACCTCATTAAGGCACGTTAACTATATGTCATGTATCAATGAATGCCAGCATAATCAAGGGATACATGTGAAACAGCTATTATACTGGAAAAATTTTGACTGCCTTATAGAGAGAAGATTCCTAATGGATTTTAGTGGAAGATAACTTGGAAGAGTAGGTTGTGGCCAAAGTTGAGGGTAAGACTAACAGAAGAATCAAAGTCAAATATAGTATAAGGATTTTAACTAAATGCTTTTTCTTCCTTTTTTGAGTTTGTTTGGTCTCCTCCCCCACCCCCCATACTGGAGATTGAATCCTTGGCTTCACTCATGCTAGGCAAGCCCTCTGTCACTGAATTATATTCCCAGCCCTTTTTATTTTGAGACTGAGTCTCTCTAAATTGCCTAGGCTGGCCTTAAACTAACAGTCCTCCTTCCTCAGCCTCTGGGAGAGGAGCTGGGATTGCAGGTATGTGTCACCACACCCAGGAAAGAAAAATTTCTTTATCTGGGATTGATAGACTCCTAGAAAAGGAAGGGCTTATAGAAGAGTTCTGAGGAATCCTTAACATCCTCCTTAAATGACTTGCACAATTGTACATATGTGAACCCTTCATGACTGAGTTTAACTTTCTGTCAGGAAACCAAAGTGGTATGTGGATGACATAAAGTAAGAGTTTCTGACAGAGGTCCTGAATGACTTTTAAATGCAACAGATTTGTTGGAAGAGGAATCACTTTATCATATGTTGTTAAAGCATATGGACAATCATTATTAAATTATTATATATAGCTCTGTATCATATACTTCAAGTATATGTGGTTGACATATTGTAAGAATGTGGATAGTGCCCAATTCCAGTAAGCTTGTGGCCCAGTCCCAACAAGATTGTAAGTGATTTTGTGAACATGAATATGTCTTAATCCATGAAGTAATACATCCAGATATTGTAGTTTATTTTCTTCTTGGAGAACACAATATTATATCATACAGATACTCTCTTTTGCTATGTGCTTAAATATCTTTGGCATTCAAGTATATTCTCAAGTGCCTTTAAGACATTTCCTGTACTAAATTCGGTATAAATATGCCCTTCTTAAGGACATTCCAAAGTAGTCGCAGCTATTGAGATCACATCGTGGAAAATATCTCTGTCTTTTTGTCTAGCCTGAAATATGAGACTTTTGCTTTGAACATCTTAATTAGACATCCTTTAACTAAAACCAGGAATTATAAAAATAATATGTTTGACACAAACATTTTAGGTAAAAAGGCATATATTCCCTTTAAAGTTAAAGTAAGAGGTGGGTTTGTAGACTGGCGTTACCATACCCTCTGAGAATGTTAGGTGGTAGTGAAAGTCTCCCAGCAAGAAAGGATTAGAAGTCCTTGAAACATGGAACAAACATGGTCACAAATATCTCTTTCTATGAAAATTAACTCAGAAATACTGACTCAAAACATTCTAAAACTCCATCAGTTTTACTTCTAGTAATTATAAAAAATGCCTTTAGGTGAACACTTCTCAGCAAGATGGGACCAAAAATATTGGAAAATTCTGATTAACATTTAACTCACTCCTCCAAGAGATGGGGAATCCACTGTTCTTGACAATTTTATCAACAGAGTTTACTAACGGTGTCCCAAAGAGCACAAGTGCATAGAGTCTTCTCTTCATACCAAAACATAGGTCTTCCCAGTATCCTATCTGTGTTCAGTATGTTTTGCTGTAGAATAAAGCTCTCTCTAGTATAATGAGGATACTATCAACAGTGTCAATTACAGTGACAGGGATATGCAAGAATAAAATGTAAAAGTTATGACATTTCATAGCTACCATTTAAGACATCACTGGGATGGTATAAGTCTTTACATGGGCCATGAGGTATTTTTATTTTATAGGGGACTACAGTTTACAGTACCTCTGACAACAGATGCAAAGTTGTTGATGCAGTAGCTGGAACACACAGGAAACAAATATGAAGATAACTGTTCTTAGCCATCCTGGTCTGATGTGGAGCCTCTCAGACCTGCACTGAGAGATAGAAGAGCCTTGATACACACCACTGGGCCACAGGATCCCAGAAGATGATCCACAGATGAACCAAGATTTTAATTAGAACGATGAAATTTCATGAACAGAGGTTGTTTAAGCATCTGATTATTTTTGGTATGATCTGATCATCTTTCTGTCACTATGACAAAATACTTGATGGTAAGAGGTTAAAATAGAAAAGGTTTATTTTGGTTGTGAGTTTCAGGGATTTCATTCTTTATTCATCTGGTTGTGTTGTTTTTAGGCATGCAGAGAGGCAGAAAGATCATGGGAGAGTGGTGTGCTGGAGCGAAGTTTCTCACTTCTTTGTAGCCAGAGAGGGAAACAGCACAAAAGGAAGGGAATGAGGATAAAATATGTCCTTCAAAGCCACACCTCCAGAGAACTGCTTCATCCAATTAGGTTCTACTTCCTAATAAGCTCATTGAGCTCTGACTCATCAATGGATTAATCCATTAATGAAGTTAGAGCCTTTCTAATCCAATTACTTCCTCAATGCCTATCAACTGGTCTTTAACAGAATGAACTGTTTGGAGGACATTTTGTATCCAAACCATAACACTGTGTATGGCTTCATCAAGTTGGTGGTAGCTTCCCCAAGAAAAGTACAACTAAGTCCATGCTTGTTTATTATTCAAATATTAATTATTTGCTCTATAAATTATTTGCCCTATACTAAAGAAGGTATCAGTGACCTATACAGTAATGTTAGGCCCATGTTATATATCTGATGTGCTATATAGGACCAACCCATGTCTTCCAGATGCATTAACATGTTGCTTCATCCCAAGCATTCAGGTAAACTTCCGTCCCATAAAATGCCATTGAAAGCCAAAACTGCATGATGCAGTGAAAGATTTGGTGTTAGTTAAAGACAGAGACACAAGACTTTGAGCATTTTGAAGAGTGACAAGTCTTAACTAGAACGACACCTTTAGTTAAACTAAAATTGGGAGATACACATCTTTTGGCCACTTGTAGGCCTTTGGGTTCCTTCTATGTATGCTCAAAACCTACTGATTTAGGCTAAAAATATCCAAAAGAAATCTAGTAATCATAACAATAATATATTAGATTGCACCTGGATGTAATGCTTTACAGTACTCAAGATACTATCTTCAAATTAGACAAATTGGATTCAAATTATCTTTGTCTTGGAACTGACCCTCATATCAATGTCTCTAGCCTCTGACTTGTGACCCTCCTGCACATTGACTTCTGCCCTTTGGGTCTATTTAGCTAATCTTCTGATTTCTCCCTTTAAAATTGACCTTGTATCAATTGAACTTAGAGTACCTAAGGTAATCAGTCTCTAACTATTCCATTTTAAATTCTTTTAGCATACATCAAGTGCATTCCAGTCTCTCATCTCTCTCACTTGAACTACCATAGCTTTCTCTAATCAAATGCTCTATCTCCTCATTAACCATCTATCAAGGTTCTGGCATTAAATCAGATTCTAGGCTCAAGGACTTTTTCTAAAGAGAGTTTAATAAAAAGGCTTCTCATCGGTGAGAGGCATGATAAAGAAGCCAAAGGCATCCTGAAGTTCTCAAAGTAGAAATAGCAGGAAACTTACCATCCATGAAGGAATCTAGTGATAGCTGGTGCAAAGAAGGTCTGTGTGATAGGTATTGTGGCCACAGAAGGAAAATCCTTCGTAAAATTATGGAGAGACTCAGTGAATAACACACCAACTATCCCTCCCTCTGAGAACCTCAATATCTTGTCACTGTCTTCCTGGTCAAGACCCAACCAGAGGCCAGAGGGAGAAATCCTGGTCAATGCAGTCCATGCAATCACCCTGCGGAAACAGTGTTAGTGACAGCAAAGCTAGAGTGAGTGATTTAACATATTGTACTTTGATCACCACAGTAGTCAGACTCTTCCCACACCTCCCCATAATCTACACAATAGAGTCCAAGCCTGAGACCAAGGCCCCCTTGTCTTTGTCCAATTGACATCTCTGATATTAGATTCAGATACTCTTTGCTTCCTTGACTGGTTATTTGATTTTGTGATTATTGATTTCAATAGGTATTGAACCTACTGCCTTCAATCTGAGCTTCAGCTTCAGAACTTTTATTCATTCATATTTTTAAATTTGAAACGGGGCCTCACACATTTACTAAGTTGTCCAGGATAAACTCAGATTCATGATCCTCCTTCCTCAGTCTCCCAGTATGCTGGAATTACAAGAGTGTACAGCCATCACACCTGGATTTGAATTATTTTTAAAAATTACACTGGATATTTCTGCAGTTCTCTTTAAATATCATTTTACTTCCTTTAGTCATTGGTCTTGCAATTTCTTCTGGAATATTCTTCCCTCTCTCTAACCAACAGAATTCATATGTCACCTCCTTTAGGAAGTCTGAATTAAAAGCTACCTACCTAATCCTATATATACTTCTTTTTCAGAACTTACACCCATATTAGTTTGGATTGTATAAAATTTGTAGCATCATACTATGTATGGCCCCTAAAATGGAATTTCTTTTGTATAATTCTGTCTCTCTTGCCACAGGGAAGTTTCCAGAAGATGGGCCAATGTTCTTTTTGAGTTTATGCCTCACCAGATAGCACCATAGGCACAAGTGGTGGGTGATTTATATCTGCTTATGGAGCCCACTTGATCAAAGGTCCATATTTTATTTTTCTGGGCCATGAGGAGCAAGAAACATATCAATCTTGATTTCTCAGTAAATATTTGTTGTTCGGAACATAAAACATATCTCAAACTCTTGTTTGTCAGTTCTCATAAACAAAGGAAATATGTGAAGATGATCTTTTTATGCTTATGGTGGGACTGGTGTGCCTTAGCTTTTGGAAGTTTCCCTTTGCAAAGATATAAAAAAGACACAACATTTTTAAAAATTCTAAATGTTAATAAAATGGGCTAACAAATATAATTAATCAAATGCCCTCATTAACAAAACGCCAGGAGTAAGACAGTAGGTTTTACACAGAGCAGTAATACTTGCAAATGAACCAGGTGGAGGCTGTGGTAACTCGAATCTCCTTAAAAATCCCTTCTGGCCACAAACTGCATCTGATTATGTTTGATGTCACTCAAAATACAAGGACTTCAGAAGCTGAGACCTAAATGGAGCAGACATGGCATTTGAGCCTTTTAGATTTATAGCCTATTTCCCAGTCACTTTTCCTGTTTTATTCACAAAAAAGAAAAGAGAAATGCCACCTGACCAAAAAATGACCAATGCATACTCATAAATCTCGCTCAATTCCTATCAAAACTAAGGTTTCCCTGGTAATTCTCCTATAAAAAGAAATGCAAAATTTATTCCAAAATGGAGTGGGATGGGACATGCTTGGCTGCATTCAGGAAGCCAGGGCTTTTGGGCAAAATTAGCTCATGCTTCTGCCAGGAGTCACATTTTGGGCCCTCATTTCATGAGAAAACCATTTGTTGTGAAATAGAGGGATTCAGCCTGTTAGTGTGTGCATAAATCCCCCAACCCTTGCCCCTGGACTGGGTGGTGATGTGGGACCCCAACTCTTCACGCCTTGTTAGGGCCAGGCGGGGCCAGCTGGCCAGGCCATTCCTGTCCTGAAGCCTGGGCACCATTGTCCCCAGCTCACCCAGCCTGCATCCCTTTGAAGCTGCTCCAAAGAAACTTTATCCCTCTGTTCCAGCTGGCATTTCATTAAGCCCTGGCTTCACAGGATTTTCCACTCCCATTGACACATCAGAGCAAAGATGTAGCCATTAAAATAATGAAGAAAAAGGGAGCGAGCAGAGGAAAAACGATTCTGAGGGGAAACTGAAAAGGAGTACAAGGTTATTTAAAAAATAAAGGCCAACTGCACAAAATAAAATAAAATGTACTCACTTTCTCCTCGCTCTCCTGTTTGCTCTTTTTCTTTCTTTTATTTCTCCCCTACATGTGTGTGTTCTAAGCTGCCCAAATTTTTCACAAAGCCTCATAAGGAGTGACTTCAGAGAGGCACTGGCTCTGTGAAAATGCCGACAGTCACAGGTCTAAATTAGAAGCAGCCGATAAGAATCCCAAAGTCATTCTGAGTATACATGAAGGCAGGGGAACTCTGCACATTGAAGACACTGTGAATCTTAAATCTGACCTTCATTCTTACTCTGAAAAGAAATCATTGCGTCTCCTGCTGCTTAGACATCAAGCCCACCTAGGTTATTAACCACCCCGGGTGTGACCTCCTTACCCTTACCTCTAAGGTTTCGTCCCTCCATTGCTCAGCCTGGAGTGCTTATTCCACACTATTTCTTTTACTTCTTAAAAGGAACGTTGGCTTCATACTTATCTGGTTGTAAGATCTTTTTGATGCTTACCTGCTCCTTGAGAAATGAATCTCTGAAATGTTGTTTTCTCCAAAATTAGATTTTGACTTTAAGAATCAAAAGAATTGTATGCCTCTGTCGCTGTCTCTAAACAAAGACCTTACTCAGGACTCTATACTGAATTTGTATTTTCTATATTATCTGCCCAAGGTATCAGCGGACTTCAGTCACCTCAACCAAAGATATAGAGAAGGAAGATGGCACAAAAGGCCTTCAAGCTCCCGAGCCAACTGTGACAAAGCCTGTGTACTAAAGCTACGCATTTTACTCCCCTGGGCTCTAATTCAGGCACTGTGATTTCATTAACACGCTTGCTTTTCTAGCATCTCTTCCCACAAGAATTAGAAGCAGTGACCTAGAAGTGGGTTCTTAGATGTGTGCCTGATGACAGAAGTGTAAGTGACAGCTGACATGTAATTGAAGGAAGAAACAAACCCAACAAGGGAAAACGATGAACACCCACCTGCTTCACATAGACAAAGTGATGTCTATAAAAATGAATTCTGAAGTATGTGCAAGTACTCCTGTTACAATGCAAAAGGCACATATTCTTAAATGATATGCTGCAAAACAGTTAAAATTTGTTTTAAGAAGCAGAGAACAGCAGTTGTTTTAAACAATTATGTGTACACTCCCTCTTATTTCAAGAATTTCAGATAAAATGGGGATCATGCATACAAAGATTCAGTATAGTGTCATGAGGCTAATTCTTCATGTTTTTCATTACAGGTCATGGAAAGAAACACGTGTTTATATAACTAAACAACAGTGGTGCTTCAGAAAGTTTCAAAGGCTCAAATTAATGTTCTTGAGCAGTAATTCATTGAAATTCTATATTATGAGGAAAAAGAACCATATAGGAGGACATTGTGGCTACTGAGGACAAAACCAAGCCTCAAATCTCAACCTTTCTCCTCTATTTTGACATAGCGGGATTCTGGTCATACTCCCCAGTATCTCTTAATCACAACAGGTAATACCTTGGTAGAATTAAGTAAAATGGCACATGTCCCAGAGTCTACATCAGGTTCATATGCAGAAAAACTGCTTTACAGGACTTAGTTTTTAAGAGAAGAATTTAATACAGCAGTTGATGATCATACAAAGAGGGGCTCAGAGGAACCTTTAGCAAAAATGCAATTAACCAATAGATTAAAATTATTATAGGTAAGATAAGGTCTTAACTCTTGGAAAAGCACAAAAGAAATAGAATTTTGGGGAAATCTACTATAAGAAAATTCAGATTACTTTAAAAAAAAATCATGGACAGGCATCAAATGAATAAAAATACATTTCTCACAATTCTTGAAACTAAGAAGTGCCAGATGGAAGCACCAGCAGACTCAGTGTCAAATGAGAGTCCACTTCTGATTCCTAGATGGCTGCCTTCTCAGTGTGCCCTCATAGGACAAGAAGGGCAAGTAAACTCTCTGAGGTCTCTCTCATCAAGGCACTAATCCCATTCATGAGGGATCCACCCTTATGATTTAATCATCTCCTGTAGCCCCCACAAACATCCTCTCCTTATGGATTTGGGACAAAATGTGGAGCACAAACGTTTGATCTGTAACAGAAGATACACACAAACCAATTCTTTCTCAATAATCCCAAAAGATGGCCAAGTATTGGTTGGAAGACCATATTTGCTTTGATTAAGAGAAATGAATAACTAAGAATTGGACAATTCATGGGATGTTCCATGATGATAGCAGGAATGGATAATTTTGAGAGAAAAGAAAAAGCACACTGTAAATGGAAGGAATGAAAGAACGCCTGATGTGGAGAGGAACAGAGTCAATGTGGAGGACTGACTGGCCAGTCTGAAACCTCCAGTGAGTTCATATTTGGCAGTTTATCCAGAGTTCTATAGCAGGTGCACATCACAATCACTCAGTGAGTGTGGAATCTTGCCTCTGCAACTCATAAGTTCTGGGACCTTGAGCTACTGATGGAATTTGGCTTTACATAGGTTTTCTTAGTTGTAAATGAGCACCTACCTTAAGAGGGGAGGATGAATTAAGTATGAAAGTGGATGATAACTTTCCAGTATAGTGCTGAGGCTAAGTAGCTCATATACTATCATTTCTGTTAGTTTTATTGTTATCTATTGTTGACATTACCCTCTATTATCTCTTATTGCCTGTTGCATACTTCTCCCTTGTCTCTTGCATATTCCTTACACTACTTGGATTCTAATCTTTATCTAACTGCACCATTGAAATCACTCTGCATCCTTAACTCTCCCTTTCTATTCCCCAGATTATATCAACTAGCTATCTTCCATCTCATCTGTCAAGATCTAGATCAAATCATATCACTTTTGTAATTCATTCCAAGATGCCTCGGCCCATTTTTATTATATGTTTTAACCTTTGTTATAGCCCTTGTCATAAAATGCATTGCATTATAATATCTAATGCAGGTGACAATTTCTCATTGACTTGTAAGTTCTTATGATACAGGAATGCTTTTTGTTAGATTTAATTTTCTCCAGGGTCACTTTACATAAGGTTGATGAGACAGGCCCAAAGCATCTGATTCTCTGTTTACTTCAGAGTATGGTATCGAAGTTATTACAAGTGCTTTTAAGATTCATTTACATTTTTATCGCATGAGAAGTCTTATAGGGAAATGATTGAGGAATCAAAATAAATTATTTGACAATTAATTCTGAGTCCAGAGACCATCTTGAAAAATGTTTCTTGGTTAATTGTGTGTGTGTGTGTGTGTGTGTGTGTGTGTGTGTGTTTATTGACCTAACCTCTATTTAAACAGTATCCTGGATTTTACATACTGTGGTGCGTGTGTGTGTGTGTGCGTGCATGTGTGTGGGGGAGGGTGGGCATGGGCGTGTGTCCAAATGTCACAAGACTCTGTATTGTCTGGTTTTGTGCATGTTTCTTAAGGTTTTGAAATTCATTAACTAGAGCTTATTTAGATTTAGTTGATACAATAGCTTTTATTGTGTGAGTATGTGGGGATTTTTTTTTTTTTTAACAGAAGCCAAGTGTGCCCTTTGGATGAATTGATTTCCTCAATCTCATCATGAAATATTGCATTTCAGTTGTCAGTTTTGATTTATTGTTTCTTTAAACATTAAATCTTCCTTTGCATTTTTATTGGTTTCATTAAAAATGTTCTGCTCATCTTTTTCATGGCTATCTCCATAAAGGCAAGGAAAGCCTCCGTCAGACGCCTTGGGGGAACTGCAGACTCCATTCCTCTCCACTGAGTCCCCCAGGATGCTGCCCTTCAATTGGCTGCATGTTCTAAAGCATCAGTACGCAAACCTACAAAAACCTTGCCTGCTTTTGTGAAGGAGTTTATACAAACATGCATTAAATCTAACAAGTTTGGTGTGTAATGAGGCATAGAGCATATGTCAGAAGTACGGTATCCAAACTGCAGTGGACTAGAATGGCTTGTCTCACTGGCAAATGCATTATATGAGATTTGACCCTTAAATGGAGCACTGGAAGAGATAAATAGGGTAATCAAAAAGACTCCCATATAGCCATAGGAACCTGGAGCCATTTGGTCAAGACAAAAATCAATCAGTTATACAACAGGAAATGGTCTCCAGAGACATTTGGGGATTGGTTTAGTTTCACTGTCTCTCAAATGCTGGGGCAAAAGAATCTGACAGCAAAGATCATGAAACCAACACTAATTAACACACACACAGCGTGGGACCCAGAAGTCCTTTCAGACAAATGCCTCGTACTTGAGGGACTAAAACTCAGACTAATTTGAAAGTCCCCCAGCTTTGTAAAGACAAAAATAAAGCGTGCATTGATTGTTGGATAAGTATACAAAGGCCTGATATAGAAACACACACACACACACGCACACACTCACACACACACACAAACCAGAAATCGCAATAAGAATTTAACAAACCAGGGCTTTCTACTATGTAGCATTGTTTTGCCACTGCAAGTTAAGAAAGCCTGTACCTCATCCATCTGTCTTTCTTCAAATTTCAGTACATCTCGCAATATGGAAAACTAATAAAATTATATGAAATGCTAAAGTAAAATAATTTTTATTTAATATTTTATTTAGCTCTTGAAATTTAGTCAAACCCATGTTGTCATAGTCACACCTGTTATAAACACCTTTCTGAACTATATAGATTCAAATTCTTAAAAGATAACCCATTAATAACATAAATTAACACAAAATGGGACCTATACAAACTGTTGCACTTTTTTTGTTTTGAAAAAAGTTTTAAGGTTTTCCACCTGTAGCACATAAAACATTTCGAACAGCACTTGTCCGTTTCTGCAGTTACTTAGGATCATTACATGGTAAATACATGCAGACCTGCGTCTACCCTCATTCCCATGACCTGTCGGTCTGTCACGTTGGTGCCTCCACAGAGACTTCCTCTCATATTACTGCTTCCTTCTGTGTTCAGTCCAAACACAAGTGCCGAGTGCTCGCCCCATTTGAGGTCCTTGGCTTAGACATGTGTGCATCACACAGATTTGGGAGAAGATGTGCCAGTCCTCAGAATACAGATTCTGGACAGAGATCAACCAAGAAGATGAAAAACATTCCCACCAGTTTCAACAGCAAACGAATTTCAAGAAAAGCAAAAGCAAGAGCATGGTCCACTATCATTGGACACTGTCCTGCAGGGCCTCATTGTGCCTCAATTTTGTCACCAAAAAGTGAAGAAGCTAACGGCACACAAACGGTTGTTCTCTTCTGAAGTTTATCAGGTACTGAAAGAACTTAGGACGGTAACCAGCACTTGTGTAGCACTCAGGAAACAAATCTATTATCGGTGCAAATATCTTGTTTATTGTGATTATTATTTGGTCCCTGCACATGCTGACACTAGTCTAGCTGTTGCTTTTTCATTAGTGATTTCAAGGTTTGCTACTGCCTTGTTGTTTTCTAGGGTCTTGGGCCCTCTGCCTTGAGGAGTATAGAGAAACAAAAGATTCTTGTTTTTTCCAAAGAACCCCTGGTTTAAGTGGGAGCACAAGAGACATACATATGCATACACATGCACACTTCTTATGTGTAATATCAGAACATACTGCATACATTACACACAAAAATATGGAGTATTTTCATGCTATAGTAACAGAAATCTTAACAGCCACCCCATCTGCTTCCAGTCTCCGGTGACTTTGAGATTAAAAAGTGACAGGGGTTATCAGAAACTTGAAAGTGGTGATGAGGAAATATTATAAGCATACCTACCAAGAGGGACCTTGCTTTATACCTCTATAAAATCTCTAGTGGGCACCTGAAATATCTAACCAGATTAATAGTATTGGAGATAAAAGAGCAAACAATAAGTGGGAGTCTTTATCTTTGCTTGGCCACTACTTTAATCATACCCCTAGCCTTACAGGGCTTTATTTTCTATTAAAAAATATAAGAGGCATGCAGTATCTCTTTCTAAAGAGACTATGATTCTATTTTGAATCACAGTATTCAGTTTTGTCTGTTGTACATGGTACACAAACACACACAAGCCCTTCACCATGGCTTCCACACTAATCTTGTCAATTTGAGATTTAAATAAAGTGTGTTTTTACTATTACAATGGAAGATGTTAACCTTGCTCATGGCTCCATTCATCATCATTCTGACTATCCCATGGCCCCTTCCTCTCTTTTACTCCTACGTCAGAGGTCACATGCCTCCTTTCCTATTGAAATAGAAAAAGTTTAGTAATTACCTGGGAAAGACTGCATTGGAGATGAACACTTTAACAGTCAGCATGTACAAAGATGGTTCATTGAACATTGCCTGAATATTAAATTCTAAGTCAAAGATTATCTTCTCTGAATTTGAAGGTGTTTCTTTGTTCTTTTTAGCTGTAACATGTCCTTTCTAGAAATGTGATATAATTCTGACTCCAACCCTCTCACCTCCTTTTTTTCCTTTGATCCATGCAAACTTACCATTCCTTTAGCCCTATAATTTTGATATTTTACCATGATGTTTTGACAAGGATCTGTTCTCACTCTTTGAGCATGGTGCTCAGTTCTTATTGTTTTTATTTCTAAAAAATATATAATTTACATCTGAGAAGTCTTCTTGCATTTTCTTTGATAATAACTTCATTTGTTTTTCTTCCTTTACTTGAAATTCTATTACTCTTTTCCCTTAATCTTGAATGAATATTCTAGTTTTCTCAACTTACTTGTTTTATTTTATACTAGTCCTCTTGTTCTGTTCTTCAGAAGATATTTTTTTCTATTCATTTTGTTAAACATTTAGATTTCTGTTGTAAATTTTTCAGTTTTTATTATCATTTTCTTTTCCTTCAGATATTGCTATTGTGAAGGATCCATTGTTCATTTTATAGACATAATATCTTCACTTCACTATCTGTATGATTCCTCAAATCATAATACATGTGATTGAGCCCAGGGTGTTTGAATAAATATCTACTGTTACAATTAAATATTTATTTGCCTGGGGATTGTGGAACTCAAGATTTATTAACATATTTCAAGAGTCATTGCAAAGACAATAGTAGCTATGATATTTGTTTCTAAGTCTCAGGGGTAAAATTTTTATAGCAAAGGGACTTATTTACTAGCATCCTGTGATACTTCATTTTTTTCTGAATAAGATTACATCCTTAGGTTTAATTATACCAAGTACAACTGGAAACCCTGATGAAAAACATGGTCACTAGAGACATCTTGAAATTATTTACTCTGACAGATCCAGTTCACTGTAAATGCCTACCATGTTCACATCAACTATTTTTAAAAGTGTCAGTATGAATGTGTGTGTGTGTGTGCTTGGGAACACACAGGATGGGGAAGGCTTGGATTTCACGGAGTGTGCAGAGCTGGTGCATTTGTGAAAGAGTGTTTTATCAGGATATGATTTTTATATAGTAGAAAAGCAGACTCATGGAGAAAGAGGTCAAAGAATTCCGTGCTCATACCTAACTGAACATTTTTGATGTCACTAATGTGAGAGGCTAAAACGTTCTCTCTTAAATGGCTGTAGTAATTAGAAAGGTGTTTCTTTTTTTTTTTTTGCAATCTATCTTGTTGATTACCTTTGGATTTCACCTACATTTTTGCTTCTTTCTTTTTCTTCTCCTCCATTTTATGTTTACATTTCAAAAGCTTCTGATTTGGCCATGACCAAATAAAGGCCAATAGGATTTTGTATCTAAATTCTAGGATACTTATTTCATTAAGGTTTCTTTTTATGTTCATGTACATTCATTTACATAAGGTTTCATTTTACCTTACATTTTGGTGCATGTGCACATGTGTATGCATGTGAATATATCAGTATGTGTATGCATGTGAATATATGAGTAGTGTGTGTGTGTGTGTGTGTGTGTGTGTGTGCGTGCACAGGTGAGCTTGTATGTGATACATTAGGCTCATTTTTTTACAGGAGAAATTCTGTAAAACCAAAGCATAGCAAAGATGCTTGACAGGAATATCAGCAAAACATACTTAAAAGTGGTACTAAAGTCATTCCCGGTTTTGCAATTAAGGAATAACCTGTTTGACTTTATCAAAATCTTCTTAAAGTAGAGTCTATGACTTGTGCCCTACTTGAGATTTTTTTGATCCTCTTAAATATTCATTGTTCTAAAACTTCATAACCTTTCCAAATAATGCTTCTATATGTGTCTTCAGATTACAGTGGTGGGCACTTAACACACTACTTAATGAATTGACAATAAAAGATAAATCATGATGCCTCCTACACATCAGTGTTGGTTACTTTCCTTGAAAACATCTGTGTTAGTCAAATTTTCCATTGCTGAGGCTACACACTTAATGTTTCGCCTTAAAGAAGGTGCAGTTCATTTGGTTCAAAGTTTTCAGACTACAGCCTGCCATTCTTAAGAAATAAATGGCAAAGGAAAACTATTCAACCCGTGGCCCTCTGGAGCAGAGAGGCATCACAAGAGACAGAGTGAGAAATACACCTTCCCAAAACATGCTCCCCATGACCCACCTCTTCTACTGGGCCATACTTCCTAATAGCCTTTTCAGTTATGAACTTATCAATGGATTTATCCATTTATGAGGTTAGTGGCCTCATAATCTAATTGCTCTCTGAAAGTCTTGCTTTGGAGCCTACAAACTTTAGGGTAACAGTTTGATTATACACCATAACAACATCTTCCATGGAACCTATAAGATAGTATCTCTATAGCTCCGCATTTGGTACTCTTTCTTTTTTTACATGTAATACTGGCTATATTTGACAAGATATTTGGATCACTTTTGCCTTTTAAAATGGGGATGATGAGATAATGATGATGATGCTGATGGATAGAGTTATAGGTGATTTCATGGTTTCCCAACTTATAAATATGTGGAAGCAGCTAATAAGATACTAGAGCCGGTATTACTTTGGAGGAAAGGATGTGAAGATTTTAGAAATCTCAGTCCACAACTCATATATGCAAGGTGGATCAATTTCTTCTTCTATAATTAAACTTAATTTAGATTTCAAATTCTAATCTTTGAGTCTTAATCAAGTCAGTTTCTCTTGCTTTTTTTCTGTCAAAAGTTTGGTCTGAGTTCAAAAGGTTTAGAGAGTGCTCAAGTATTAGAGGTAAGAGTACATCTGAACTTTGGTTATTTGTCTCTGCCTTTTGCCCAGTGATTCTGTTGCATACAAGCTACAAATAGAAAATATTCAAGTGTCACTTTGGATCACAAAAAATGTTGTTTGACTTTTATGTCTCAGAGAGGCTGACTATGGTTAGTTGTTGTCTGTCTTTCCCTACTTAGGTATCACCTGAGTGTCTACCAAGGAAATGAGACACAGAACTATTCTTACCACCAACAAATCCATCTGGCATTTTTCTTACTTTCTAGGTTTCTCCCTAGGATTTAGATTCCATGTTCCTCCCTGAGTAAATATGATATTCTCACTATTTCCCACTTTTGTTTGGATGTCAAGATTATTGGGCTCTGTTTTCTTATATTGTCTTTCAGAATTCTATCTGTGCTGTATTTTCTCCTTTTTCCCTTAAGTCACAGATTTTTAAAATACTAGTATCTCCCTGACACCCAATTAAATATTGCATCACAGTATGGGGATGACAATCATCAAAGGTAAGAATGAATTACTTTGCAAAACATATTATACTATTTTAAAATTGTTCTCATTCACATGATATAAATGTGTGAAGGCTTGGAGCTTCCTCATATCCAGTCTTTTTACCTCTTTACAGGGTTATATTGTCTTATCTTTCATCATTGTTTTTCTAATACACAATTTTCTCCATTAGTTATTCATTTTTTTAGTCAATTCACAATTATAAAATTTCTTTTGACTGAAAAGTATTTGAAAAGATTTTTGATGTTAGGCTGGGATAATGCTCAGTGACACAGCAACTGCTTGGCAAGCATGAGATCCTGAGTTTGATTCCCTGGACCAAAAAACAAAAAAAAAAAAAGAGATTTCAAAAGATTTTTGGTGTTAACTCTCTGCATTCATATTGTACCTCAATATGTTTATAAGTTCACACAAAATGCTGGAAACAACCTAAAATCATATCAATTATTGATCAGAGGCAAGTGCAATAGTGGGAATGACATACAACTGCACATTTATATGGTTTTTCTCATTCAAGTACTTGTCAGGCATGCCATTACTAGAAAAAATAAAGATTAAATTGAGGAAAAATATTGGAGGTGCTAGTTGGTAGTACCTTTGAGGTAAATGAAGGGCAGTTTTTTCATTTGAATTAAATGGTTTCACAATTCCAGAGAATCCACACACAAAATTTTAAAGAAATGATTTTTTTAAGAAAACTTAAAAGCAAATAATACAAGGAGTAAGAGGAGGCAATCACCTGTCTGAATATGATTAACAGGTAAGATAGTTACAATAGTTTTAAAAAGTTGTTGCAATGCATTTGCAGTCAGTTAAGAAATGTATTTTGACTGCTAATGATCAACAATGGAAATAACAAAGGTTTAAATAAGATAGAGGTTTATTTCTCTTGTTTGCAAGAAATTAAGAGGTAGAAAGACCAGGGCTAGTGTGGCAGCTAAGGTGCACTTTCAACACTCCAGACCTTCTCAGTATTGTGACTTCCTGCAACATTGCTGAAAAGCTTGAGCCAACAGGAATCAGGATAGAGTGGGTGGAGTAACAGGAGGTACCCAATTTAATGAACTCAGGTTGTCCATTGCTGGAAATGATAAGCCATAAAGATGGATGAGGTGAAGACAGGTGACATGAAGCTGTGAAATAACCCAGAGGTGTCAGGGAGACTTTTCAGCCTCTTGACAGCAAGAAGACAATGTAATGATGCAAATAGTGCTTAAGATGATCAGTCTGAGACTGCTATGTAAAAAGGTCTAAAAATGATGAAACAGGAGTGCAAATAGTTTAAGGAACATGGAAATAGCCACAAGGGAGGGAGGGACTGGCATTGGGAAGTACAAAATAAAATGAGGTCAGCTCAGAGACATTTGTGATTTCATTTCAGTTTAAATAAAATCATGATTCATGAGCTCCATGAAGGGCAAAGTAAAGAAACTAACCAGGAAAGTAAGCACAATGGTTTAATTATTTTACTTATCATCCAGCCACTGAATTTGGGTCATATTTTGCCCACATCTTGTAACATGCTCGTATACCATACTCTTGCAGGAAAAACAAGCAGTCACCATCGGATACAAAGAGAGAAGATCCAGCACCAGTCTGGTAGCTTCATCAGAAAGCAAAAGACTTGCTCCCTAAGCTCTTTGATGGCTGAAATCTTAACGATAATGCTTGTGTGTATATTCTAGAAGCTTTCTATTTGCTGTATTCTGCTCTTAAATGGAAAACCACCTGTAAGGAAAA
>RJWT010014107.1:0-21286 GCA_004365215.1 Cuniculus paca
TCTGCAGTCAAGGTGCTGGTCATGTCGCGTGCCTTCATGGAATCTCTGGAGAACCTGCTTTGAGCTGCTGGCTGAATTCTGTTTCTCTAGTTGTAGGTCTGAACTCAGTTTCCTCCCTTGCTGTCAGCTGAGGGCTGGCCTTTCCTCCTAGGAGTTCCCTGGGTTCCTTCTGATACTTGCTCTGCGTTCCCAGATGCCTCCCTTTGGGTTCTTGCTTGTGGATCTCTAGATTTCAGAGCCAGTGACCACGCACCCATCTCATCCTCTATCTCTCTGATTTACCTTCCTGCCTTTCTTCTAGCAGGAGGCACTTTTCTGCTTGTAGGGGTGGATGCAATTCGATGGAACCTATCAAGATAATCCAGGGTAACCTCTATTTTAATTTATTCTAACTGCATCTGCAGAGTCCTCGAATCGTATCTGCACAGAGCTTGAAGTTTGGTTGAGTGATAGACGTGTGAGCAAACAAAGTCGATTTAAAGGGCTAGGGGTGCCACAGAAGCTGTCAGAGCTGGATTAAGCAGGAAAGTAAAGGGAGAAAGCTGCCAGTGTTAGAGCAAGACAGAGGGGCATTTGCACAGAACATGCAGAGATGAGTGCTTGTCTGGTAAGTGGTTCGGGGAACATTCCAGAGAGAAGCAACAGTAACAGTGGTAATAATAACCACTGGTTGTATTTTTATATGTCTTTTATATTTTACTCACTAAGTCCTCACAAATGGTACCTAGTACTAGCTGCCATTGTAGCTTCTGCACTTGATGAAGCTACAGTGTCTTCAGTGTGTAGAATAGGAATAGTAAAGTTACCTCATCGTGCTGCTGAAGGGATTAACATCGTTCTACACGGTAACGAGTGGCACACAGTAAGTGCTTAAAATGTGGTGTGTGAAAGTGTAGAGGGTGGTTAAGAGAGGTGCTTGGAAGGAGAATCGACTTGGTCACTGTCTCCGAAAGTAGGAGATGGGGACCTCAGAGTTACTTAGTTTAGGACTTGCGTGGAGGGTGGCATTATTCAGTACCTTGGGAGGAGAAACAGGACTCTGTGGCTACCTTTGTGCTACAAAGGGCAGATCTGAAAAGCAGCAACTGAGACTGCAGCGGTCCACAAAACCTCAAATGTTTACCACCTGGCCCTTTGCAGGAGAGTTTGCCAGCCTTTGCCACAGTATGTAGAAATAATAATGAAAAAGATATGTTGTAGGGTAATTTCTTACTTCTCTTCACTCTTGGCCATCAAGCTGGGGGTGTGTGTGACAGTTCAAGGGGGGCAGAGTGTGAGATTATGAAAGGTCTTGAAGTCATTTTATGGAGTTAGAGTCTTCCTCTCAGTGAGAGGAAAGGAGCTGTGTGATCTAACTTATGTCTTGAAAAGAAAATCTTGGCTGCTATTTCGAGATGAGGCTACAAGGCCACAAAAACAGAAGCTGGGAGGTCAGGTGGGAGGCCAGTGCTGCGGTGAGGAAAGACTTGGTCTCTGCTTGGATCTGGATATTCGTGGAAGTGGGGCGCTGAGTTCATTCTGGATACACTCTGGGGGTAGAGTTGATGGGAATTACTGATGGCGAGAAGAGGAGTTAGGGACAGTCCAGGCCAGAGAAGTAGGACCAAAAGGATATTGAGGCAGTGCTGAGAGCGTCCGTTACTGAGGCCACAGGATGGCAAGTGGCTACACAGGAGGTTTCAAGAAGAAAGTTGAGACTGGAGCAGTTTTTAAAAACTACTTCCTCTTCATCTTATCTGTTCCATGAAGAAAAAATTCTTTAACATGTTCCCACCTGCTTGAGCCCCTGGAGGTACATCTGTGATTGTCCCATCAGGCGGTGGCTTGTACCGTCCATTGGGACTGTCACATGCTTCCCTATGGGACAGTCATGCATGTACCACTGGTGGCTCAGAGCTGCCTGGCAGTGAGACATCTGAATTTTGGCCGTGTTGTGAACATGTTATATACCCTTTACTTTTTTTTAAAATCCATTTTATTTCAAGGAATAAAAGAAGAAGAAAAAAAGAAAACAAAAAACCTAAAACAAAATTTGAAAACACATCAATCGGGGGCAGCAATGGTACATACATTGCACATTGTCATCCCCTAATTGTTCACCCAGAGCATAACCCTTTACTTACAAGAAATGCATTTTTAACATAGCAAAAGACATCATAATACAATCTATTTTGGATGAGACTTTTGATCCTGTGATTTTGACTTTTAAAAAAATCCATTCAGAAATGAATAATTTGGGGGTATTCAATTCTATTCCCCCCAGACTCTTCATTTCCAAAAGTTGAGTTACTGTTTTCTTGTAGTATGACTAAATTATTACTCGTATCATTTATATAGGTTTTACTTGTAATGGACACAAGGACAGAACAGACATTCATCCTAAAAGTAAGTAGGATTTGTATGTTTAATGAGTTTTAAAATTCATGTTCAAATTATGCTTTTGAAACAAAAGGTATTTAATATGTTTTGCATGGGTGATTGACTACTCTTTTGTTTATGTTCTATTTTTTTAGTCCTTTTATCACAGTTAATATATGTGCTGTAGCATACATTTAAAAATAGTTTTATGCTACAGAATATGAAGAAAATAATTTGGATAAATGGAAGATCATTTTTTATAGTTTATATCTCAAATGCATTTAATATAGTTTGTGACAGTCACATACGCTCTTACTTTTGGTTATGACTGCATTTCTTAGGAACTGAAATTTTGTTATTGGTGTTTAGGAAAACATTATCTGTATCTCTGATCTAAATTCAATTTGACTCGGTATGTACAGTAGTTTAATTTATAACTAAATGAGTAAGACAAAAGAGCCTCAATTTTATAATTTTGAAATTGTTTTTGGAGTGGATTGTGATAGTACATATACTAAAATATCCTAATTTAAACATCTCCACAGTATCCAGAAGGTGACTTGATAAATTTTGTGTTTCATTTTCTGATGCTTTTTTTTTTTTTTTTGCTGATAAGGTATGGCAGTGAGTCACATTGACATGTACCAAAACACTTTTCCTATTAAGAATATGCTCAGTCATTGACGTTTTCCAGTTTTTAAAAACCAGTGTGAGCCCAGAAAATGCACACACCTTGTTCTTTTGGAGGAGACTGTCGTAATCTTTGTTCTGTTTTGAAATAGAATTTTAAATTTGCTGGTTTAATCTAGGAATATCTTTTGTGTTTCTGGAATTTGAATTGGTCTCACAATATCTCCTGCTTTAAAAGATGTACATAAGTAAAATAAAACTTAAAAGGTCATAGAGAAATAACTGCGTGTCGTCCTGATGACTTAGTTTGAGAGCATCTCTAATAAAAACACTGACCCACGTAATTGATTTTAATGGCAGCTTTGTGGCATCTTCCGTTCTCTGGATTCGCGCCAGATGCCATCAGTGCAGCCTCCAGGGACCGAGGGGCATAGAGCAGCAGATGAGTGGTTTCTCTGAAGCCCGGAGTAACTCGGATAGATTAGTTTGGTTGATAAACACAGAGCACAGCAGGCTCCAAAGGCAGCTGAGGGTACAACTGACCTTTTTGTTCTCTGTCAGGGTCTGAGGAAAAGCAGCGAGTCCAGCAGGAACAGAAAGACCATCATCCCCCGCTGCGTGCCCAACATGGTGTGTCTGCACAAGTACATCGTCTCGGAGGAGTCGGTGTTCCTGGTGCTGCAGCACGCCGAAGGTCGGTGGCCCCATCGTTTGTGCCCAGAGTGCGGCACCTGCCGCCTTCCGGTTTCTGTAGTGTCCTCCTTACCCCTGTCATTTCCCCGGCAGACAGAATATGTGAACCCCACTATGAAACTGTTGCTCGCTCCTCTGCCTGCTCCCTACTTCAGGGTGTGAGGGAAACGAAAAGCCAGGTGAAGGGCAGATTGCACTTAGTCTGCATCTACTCCCTCCCTTCACCGGGCCATGGAGTCTGTCTCCTGTGACGAGCACCTCCGCGCGACTGCGTGCTAATACGAAAGTGGTATTTTAAGGATTTTCTTTTGTTCTCTTGTCTCTACTAAAAAGATCCGTTTGTGTTAGGTGACTCAAAGAAAAACATCCCCTGAAGAGTTAATTAATTATCTGCTTTTTATAGAAGGCAAGATGTTTGCTTAACATTTGATATTACCTGGCTATGCAGATCTGAGTCTTTATGAATACAGCCATTGGCATCACATATGGGTACAAAGCAGAGGCATGGGGCTCTCCTCTGCCTTCCGACCATGAAATTTCAGCACTGAGTAGAGGGAACAGGTGGCAAAAAATTATTATGTTTTGATTTGGCTTTGCCTGTTAACACATGAATTTAGTCTTTTGTTTAGAATGACTAAAATACAGCACATAAATAGAAATTCACTATATATATATATATACACATATGTACATATATATAGATATATAGCAATATATAGATACTACTTTTTGGTTCTTTAAAGTGGTATTCTTAAAATAGTAAGAAAAATTATTTGGTGTATTTCATGAAGGTGTTATTATTTTTATATGACTGAGAATAAAGAACTCTTGTGCTTTCCCAATAGGCATAATATCTGAATTTAATGCATTTTCTCAGGAAAAGAAGTCATTGTTTTCTGGAATGAGGTCTCTTATGATAACTAATGCAAGATTTTTGATGGGGGCAATAAACTATTAATATTGTTTATTATGAAGTACAGCACAAGATAACTACAGATGGAGGGAAGACCTCCATATGCAGTGTTTAATAGGAAATTCAGAAGGGGCTCCGTGGTCTCACAGGTATTAAGAGAGTTAATTGCGTGTGTGAATTGGATAACTAATTCACCTTTGTTCAGACATTATAGACAGCTTTTATCTGAGGATCCCAGTGCATTACAGACATTATTGAATTAGAGGTCGTGTCATCTGATAGCGAAATACAGCCACCTCTGGTGTGGAACAAAATAACTTGCGTAGTAATAATCCATAATAATTTAGAACAAGGTCAGTAGGATGAATGTAATTATAGTCAATAGTCTATTACCCAGGGTGGATTATTCATGTTGGAGATTATCTGGCAAATTTTCAATCCTAGCTTGCCTCTGTTATTTGTGGCTCTACCTTCCTCTTCCTCCTCTTCCTTCTCCAAAGCACACTTCTGTTTTTCTTCTGCCATCTGCTCATCTTCCCTTCTACCTCCTAGAGCTGATGCTTCTATTGACTTTAAAGTGGTAGAACAGTTTTATAATGTTTTTATGTCATCGACATAGGACTTTCAAGTTTGTCACTGTTTTCGACCATCTTTACCAAGACTCTTTCCCTTTACTGTTTCTGACTTTGAGTGACTGTAGTTTGCATTTGGGAGGGATACTTCTTGATTTTCTTCAGGCGAGGTGTCTATTTTTTAATTTTAAGAAGTTTTATAATATAAGATTGTACCTTTTAGTGCAAATAGAAACTCTCAATACATTTATCATTCAGCAAATTTATTGAGCATGTACTCTTTTTTAAGTGAATAAACCAGGAATAACCCTTTTGAAATTTAAATTCTTTTTCTGGAGGACAAACAGAAAAATAAAAAGAATGGAGGGGTGAATACTGATAGGGATGCCCTGGTCTGTGGGCTGGGGAGATGTAATAGAGAACAGTGGAGAGGCTGAGTTAGATTATCTTGTCGAGGATCTCTCCCTGAGGAGCTGACAGAGAAGTTCTGAGTGGCGAGAGAAACAGCCGTCTAGGGAGAAGAGTAGAAACAAACTTGGAATGCTTGATAAGTGAGAGAGGAGATCGTTTGGCTGAGTGTAGGAGGCGGGGGCACCAGCGGTTGGGAGCGACTGGGAAGCCAGCAGAGCCCTGGACAGCAGGGTGAGCCCTGGGGCAGGGTTTTTTGTCCAGGGACACTGGGAAACCACTGGATGTCTTAGGTGCGATAGGATCTGATGTACATTGGTAAAAGTTGTTCTAGTGTTGCATGGGGAGTGAGTGGTAGAACTGTGGGCAGCCCACACATGGTGATGGCATGGCCTTCTGGGGTCCTAGTGCAGAGGCCTTGGGGTAGCTTTAGTGAGCTCTGCGGTGGTCAGGATCCGAGAGAGAAGAATCTGTGCTCATTTCCCTGACTTGGCATGAACACTGGAAGGAACTGAATGATAAATAGGGTGTTATCTTTATTAAATCAGTGGTGCTTGATTAGGAGGATCATGGGCTAGGACTTCTGCATAGCTCATAAAAAGCCACTTTCATATGTGTAAATATTTATTACTGAGAAAGTAAACCTTGAACAATTGTTTCTCCATCATACAGGTGCTTGAATATTTATGATTTGTAGCTTTAGTTCCTACTGCTTACAGAAATATTTTTGATTTACATGAGTCTCGCGGACTCATTTTCTATTTTTGACTCATTCAGTTAGAAATTTGTTGAGTGCTTACTGGGGCACAGGCATAGTTCTAACATAGTGTGCACAAAACAGAAGGACTCACTTGCATGGAACTTACATTGAATGATAGAGGAGGAACAGACAGTAAGCAAACACAGGACTTTCTCTGTAAGTGTTATGGAGAAAAATAAAGGAAGGGGGAAGGAAATGTCAGAGGGGCAGGGGAGTTGGCGTTTTGTATGGGGTGGTGGCCTTAATGACAGAGTTCATTTCAGAGGTTAGACAGGCCACTGTCAGAACTAGCCTTGTACTCTGTGAGGTAGGAAGTACCTGGCTAGTGCTGAGCAATGGAGTGACATCATAAGGGTCCCTGTGGCTGTCATGTGGAAAACAGAAGATAGGCAGCCAAAGGCAGCAGCAGGGAGACCAGCTTGGAAGTTGTAGCGACGCAAATGAAAATGATGATGTGTGGACACTGAGTTTGTGTTAGTCCGTTTTCTAGTAGTATAACAAAATACCAGAGGTATTTAGATAAAGAAAGGAGATTTATTCAGCCTACTCTGCAGGTTCCAGACCCTGGCATCAGAGTCTGCTCAGTTCTGATGAGGACCTCGTGGTGAATGGCTTCATGGCCGTGGGCGTGTGTATGAGAGGAAGGGATCACACAGTCGGACAGGAGGTCAGAGCCACCCTGATCCCCTGAGAACTACAGAATCCCTTCTGCTCTGAGAGCATGACCCATGACCTGATGACCTCCTGCCAGGCTCCATTCTGAAAGCCACACTGGGGACCAAACTTCCAAAACATGAGCATTTGTGGGACACACTTAGACCGCAGCAGCATTAGTAGTGGTGGTGGTGAGGAATGGTTATTAGAGTTTGGATATATGTGTGTATTTATGGGGGTCTAAGTAAATTTTGAAGGTAGAACTGATGTGATTCTGCCATGCATGACTCCAGGATACTTGGCTGTCTCTATCTCCATCTTTCTCTATGTTTTGGTGATACTGAGGGTTGAACCCATATCCTTTGCCCTGAGCTACAACTCAGCCCTCTATGTGTGTGTGTGTGTGTGTGTGTGTGTGTTCACAGTCTTGACACAGAGTCTTAAGTCACTAAATTGCAGCTACTCAGGCTTTTCTCAAACTTGCAATCCTCCTGCTTCAGCCTTTCAGAATGCTGGGATTACAGGAGCTCACCACCATGTCTGGCTTGGCTCAAATATTGAAAGAACAGGGTTTCCATTTACTAAGCTGAGGGAAGAGTAGATTTAGCAGGAAAATTAGAATCTGTGTTGGAGATGTTTGTTGGAGATCCTTGTTAAATATTCAAGTGGTAGAGAAGGAAGTGGCAGAGAAGAAGTGGGACAAGATTCTCGGACAGAGGTTTATCGTTAAAATGAATCTCTTATTGTAAGTCTATTTGAAGGAGGGGCATGGGAGACCAATGTATTCTGACAAAGTGATGAGCATTCAAGCATCTAGAATGAGGGCCTAGGTCATAATCCTCAGCCAGTGCTGCAGAAGGAGCTGAGTGAGTAGGGGGTGGGAATGGCATCAGCTGAGGATAAGACAAAAGACCAGGTCAGAAGATAGGGCTTACAGAAGCCTGCCTGTGGACGTACCAGACAGGAGCAGGGAAGGAATTTTCCCCAAAGCACACATGGACTGAAGTGGTAAAATAATTCTCCTTTTATTAACTACTTTTTAAAATTACAAAGCTGATCTGTGAGCAAATAAATTCAAACTATATAGAAGTGTATAAAAATAAAAATTCTCCTCCCTGTTTGCTTTCATGCCCAGTCCTATTCCGCAGAAATTAACATTTTTAAGCGCTTTTACTGTGTTTGTCTTCTAACAATTTTCTGTGTGTAAACGTACACTCCATACCTTTTTTTTGGACGTGAGGTGGTTCTTCATACAGCTTTATCGCTGTAGCTCATCTTGGAGTGCGCCTTGGGCGCCTCTGCTTAGGCGTTGCCATAGGTCTGTGTTCAGGGAGACAGGGCTGTGAGCCAGGCCGTGGGCACACAGATGCTGGTTTGCTATTACTGGTCGTGAGACCTTGGGCAAGTTACTGACTCCTTCAGTGCCTCCGTTTCCTCACGGTGAAACAGGACGCAGTAACTCGCTACCTCATTGGGTCGACGTGGAGATTTGATCGTCGGTGTGTGTAAGGTACTTAGAGCCGTGCTTAGCATGTGGTGAGTGCTATGCATTTGCAAATATTGCTGTGATTTTCTTGAGTAGATACAAAGTGTTTTATCATAATTTACTCTGCCAATGATTGGCATTTAGATTGTTTCTATTACTTGTACACAAATATCTTTGTGCTTTTTTTTTTTTAATAGAAACATCTTTTAATTGGGTAACATGTCCCAAAACAGCTCCATTAGTAAAATAGATTCCAGTGAATATGACCTATGCACAGCTTTCCCTTCCCCAAAATAATCCAGGGGGTGGACATTTCCCTCCCGCTGTTCATCAGTATAAAAATGTTTGTTAGCTCTGTGTTTCCCATCTGGGTGTGGGACCCCATGTCTGTGTGCCTCCCCTATTCCCAGGGTATAGCAGCAGAGGTGGTCCAGGTCTCCCCTCAAACAGTCCAGCCGAAAATTTTGCGCCATCCAAAATATAGAACCAACACAAAGAGCAAGTAGGTTCCCTCCACTGAGGTGTTGGGCAGGGCCCTCTGCTTTTTTATTAGGTTTTTTTATTTTTTAGAATTATTTGTAGGACAGATTCCTGAAATGGAATTTCTAGGTCAAAAGATGATTGTTCCCTTGCTATACCAGTATTTTGTCATCCATAGTGAATTTTTTAAAGTCTTAATTCTCGTCAAGCAAATTAACACATTTACTGTGCAATCTTGTAGAAAATCAGTAAAATAAAATATGATGAGAGACAAAAAGTTTTAAGTAAACCTCACACATAACTGTTTTTATAGCTTCAGGTAATTCAATAATTGTAATTTTAGATGCTTCAAAGAGGCTTAGAAAAATTAAAATTACAAATATTTTAGGTATTTCCTATTTGTATTTTGTGATTTGGCAATAGCAGAATTTTTAAGGCTAACGTTACTATCGTTGTGATAATGAAGCTAATGTGTGAGTTTGTTAGGTCTGATGTTAGTTCTGCGGAAAGTAAAAGCCCATCCAGCTTTTGTAGTTGAGGAATTTCAGAGGGACTAACGTGTTCTTGTAGGTTGTGATTTTCATGATTTTACAACTAAAAAAAGGATGGAATATGACCAAAATTTTGTTTCTTTAGTTCCATATTGAACATTAAAGTTTCACTGGGCACTCAACAGAGAGTGAGAGAGAGCTAAAACAGTTTGTTTTTTCCCCTTGAAAATACAGTTTTTATAATTCATGCTAGGGCACTTATTTAGGCTGGGAACAAATTCCATAAAGAAAAGCCAGTGATCACATTTAAAATTTTTATCTAATAATGAAAGCATTGAAAATTAGATAGTTTGCCATTTTGATTAATCCAGTTGCTAAACTTGCCAGTATCTGATGTGGGCAGCTTGCTGTAAAGATAGTACTGTTATGAATCACTTAAAGGAGCCGATTTTGCTAAAGCAATTTAGCAACATATAGCAAACCCATTAAAAATATTCATGCTTCTTGGTTTAGTACTTTCATTTCTGGGATTCTGTCCCAATGAAATAATCAGGGATGCCAAATATTTGTGTGTAAAAATATTTATTATTGTAATTCTAATGCTAAAAGACTGGAAGCAACTTAAATGTCCAACAGAGGCACGTTTAAATGCGTCACAATACCTACCACGTGGATACGCAGTGCAGCCACTGAAGCTCTCTTGTTAATGAAAATTAGAAAATGTTTACGAGCTGACGTTAATTGTGAATGAGGAACTGAAAATACATGTAGTAATGGTTTATTAACGTTTATCAGTATGTGGTGGGATTGTGGATGGTTTTTATTTTAGTCTTTTCTTTCTGTTCTCTATTTTCTGAAAATGTTGCAATAAAACTATGTTAGTTTTAAAACTGAATCAAAGTTTGACCTCTCCTAAAATGACCTTAGTACTCACAGACTTTCTTCATTGAAAGGTTTAAAAATTTTTTGTATAGATGGCATCTTTTTATGACTCAGTTTAATAAATATTTATTTAATATCTATTTTATGTAGTAGATAGAGTCCCCTGCTTGCAGTTGTCAAGACCTTGCAGTCTGGTAAAGGAGATAAGAGAAACATGGAAGTAATAGTCATGTGAAATAGAATGTTGTAAATGTCATAGGAGGGATGAAGCAGTATAAAGGACTCGGAGAAGATAGGAATTATCTGCAGTGAGAGGGTACGAAGAAGCTGGTCTAAGAGAACAAATTGTGAAGCAGCTTCAAGAATGGGCAGGATTTTGGCAAGTAGATGTTGGAGAAATCAGTAGGGAAAAAAATTCTGTGTGCTAAATGTAGTACAAGGAAAGCCCAGCCTGAGTTCTGTGGGAGGAACCCAGCTTGGAAGAATGCTGTAGTAAGGGGAGGACCCAGGCCTGAGTTAATAGTGCATTCCTGAGGGGTTCGAGTGCCTATGTGGAGCTCTGGTGCATGATTCGGTAGGCAGAGGGAATTTGCGTTCCTGAGTGGAGAAGTGGTGTGGTAAAGTTGGTACTAGAGGGGAAGATGAGTTGGGCAGCAGTTAGTGTGCTAGGATGACAGAGCAGGCACTTCAGGTAGGGTCTAGCTGGGCCTCCAGGGTTATCCCAAGAAGCACAGCGTGTTCAGAGAATTCAGAGAACAGGAGGTCTGTGAGAAGCATTGAAAATAGATCCTGTGGGACTTGGAGACTTGTCAAATAGGAAGAGCAAAGAAGAGAAATGATCCAGGTTTGATCCAGTTTGGGGGACAATAATAATCTAAGTACACTGAGTTTTAGATTTCAGCAGGTCAATCCAAATGGAGTTGGCCTAAGAGCAAATGAAACTTGCCTTTGAATTTCCTTAGGCAGTGTTTCTTGCTGACCACTGAAAGCTTGTGGTGTCTGCATGGGATGGCATGTCTCCTGAGGTCATCATCTGATGTGACGGCTTTGGGCAGGGGCTGCCATGCCCTGCATCCTGAATGGAAATTAGGCAGAAAAAGATAAAAAGAACTTGGTTCTGTCCTTGACGTAGTTGTCATCTAGCAGAATTGAAAACCACCAGTGCTGTTTTACTTGGACTGCATAAGAATTTCAGCTTCAGGTTCAGGCATTTTTTTATTGGAGTGCCACAGTGCTGGTATTTGTGATGAGAAGAATGTGGTTTTGTTGTCAGAAGACAAAAAATTAGGGAGTAAATCCTTACCTCGTTTTGTGAGTGAGCTTGAGAACCT
Source organism: Cuniculus paca (assembly GCA_004365215.1). Classification (NCBI taxonomy): domain Eukaryota; kingdom Metazoa; phylum Chordata; class Mammalia; order Rodentia; family Cuniculidae; genus Cuniculus; species Cuniculus paca. Next base: position 11,659 of record RJWT010014107.1, read on the forward strand.
AATGTGAGTTCTTAATCATTAGATTGAATACAGGGAATTGTAAACACTGAACGCATTCTACAGAGGACAGAAAGCAATTCGCTAAGAAAAAACGAGAGGGGAAAGGTTGTATCTATACCACTGTTACCAAGGGGTAAGACTCTTAACTAGATCACTGGTTGGAAGAGATGTATGAGAATCCTAAGGTTGGTATTGTGACAGTTACCTTTTACTGAGCATTTATTCTATGTTAAGCACAGGCTAAGGTGCTTTATGTAGTTACTGCTGCATCTATTGTTTAGTTGTTGCTATTGTTTTGTTTTTTGAGACAGGGTCTCACTATGTATTTCAGGCTGGCCCTGAACTCTTTATGTAGCCTAGCCTGTCCTTAAACTCACAGTAGTCTTCCTGCCTCAGCCTCCTAAGTGCTAGGATTACAGATGTGCACCATCACACCTGCCTTTTGCATTTATTGTTTTTGAGATTTCTGGATCAAATGTACTTTTTCTTTTTATACTTTTTTGGATATGTTTAACTTAAAAATTTACAAAGGAGAACAGTTCTTCATTGCTGCCTCAAGGTAAATCAGGTACACAGGTAAATAAACACCTGTGTACACTTACACTAGACACTGGGTCTTGAAGAGTACTGATTTCCTACATTTATGTTTTATGATGTTTTTAATGACTACAGTTGTCAGTGTTCAATTCTCATTAGTTTAGTTTAGTAGATATATATCATAGTACAGAATCGTAACAGCTCATCTCATTCATGGTTACCCAGTTAGTCCTCCAAGGCTTTACTTGTTTTGTACGGTACTTGACGTGTCGCAGAGGGCAAAAAATCACAGAGGGCATAATGAAGACATAGTGTGTACAGATAACAAATTTCCCCTCTAATTCTCTAGTGGATCTTTTCAAAATGGAATAATATTGTTAGTTTTTTTCAACCGTACTATACAGTTTTAAACAGCATTGTATATTTATGCTTGCTGAATTTTTACATTAGCAGACCAGAACATAATTATCTATTTCTAAGATGAAGTAATATTGAAAGCAAGATTTTAGCTGTGAGATTTCATATTAGTATTGGTTGTAACTGATTTCCCTTCAGAAGAGGAAATAGGTTGTTATTTTAAAAATAGTCAATATAAGAAGATATGTTTGAAATTATACTTTCCAGGTAATAACAAAATTTTAAAATTATATCACATTTTATTAAATGTGTTTGTCTTACAGTACATTTGATATTAATGAGTATCATTGACATGTTTGATTATTAGAATAGCTGCTAATAAATAAATGCCAGTTTGGGGTTCTTAATTATTATTTTTTGTTGTTGTTGCTATACTTGTTCACAGGTGGCAGGCTCTGGTCATACATCAGCAAACATCTGAATAGGAGCCCCGAAGACAGCTTCGACTCTAAGGAAGTGGAAAAGTCCATGCTTGCTACGGCTCGCCTGCAGCCGGCTGCCAGTCCTCAGGACAGCAGCAGCTTTGAGTCCAGAGGGAGCGATGGGGGAGGCGTGCTCCGAGTGCTGCCTCTGAAGACCAGCCTCACTCCAAGTTCTCAAGAGGATAGCAACCAGGAAGATGATGGCCAAGACAGCTCTCCAAAATGGCCCGATTCTGGTTCAAGTTCGGAAGAAGAATGCACTACTAGTTATTTAACGCTATGCAATGAATATGGTCAAGAAAAGATCGAACCAGGGACTTTGAATGAAGAGTCCTTCGTGAAGACCGAAGGGAGGGATGTTGATGCCCTCCAGAGCTTCCCGGCATGCCTTGCTGCCCACAGTGACAGTGTCAGCACACAGCTGAGAACTCACGAGTGCAAGTGCTTCCCTGGAGATGAGGACCCAGAGACAGTTTCTTCTCCAGGAACATCCAGTTCCCTTAGCAGATCCAAGAACAGCCCCATGGAGTTTTTCAGAATAGATAGTAAGGACAGCACAAGTGAATTTCTGGGACTTGATTTTGGAGAAAAATTGTACAGTTTGAAATCAGAACCCTTGAAGCCATTCTTTGGTCTTCCAGATGGAGACTGCTCTTCCCAGAGTTTTAGTACCATTGAAAGCAGAGTTGAGTTTACAGCCCTGGACACCATTAGCAGGGGCTCAGATGACTCAGTCCCGGTTATTTCATTTAAAGATGCAGCGTCTGATGATATCACTGGTACTGATGAAGGAAGGCCTGATCTGCTTGTAAATCTGCCTGGTGAATTGGAGCTACCAAAAGAAGCTGCAGCCATGGGACCTACGAAGTTTACACAGACTTCCTTAGGCAGAGTAGAAAATAAGCTGCTGGAGGCCCCAGATGTGTTAGGCCTCAGGCTTGGTACTGAGCAATGCCAAGCCCCTGAAGAAGAAAGCTCAGAGAACCTGAGCGGTCCCTCTAGGCACCGGTCCTGTAGTATACCCGAGACACACAGCGTCCAGGGGGACCTGGGGGTGTTATTTGTAGCATCTGTTGATCGTAGCCATTCAGAAGACCCATCTTTGTCACGTAGCTCAGATCCCAAGTTTGGACAACTTGGAGTAATTGAGTCAGCATTAACCGTGAGCAACATGGAAGGAAGCTTATTCCATATTTCTGATCCACTCTCAGGTGCTAACGAATACAATGCCAACACAGACACTTTCAAACCACAAGAAGTATTGCTGTTCACAGATCAGATCGACGACTTGGCTAAAGAGGAACCTGCTTCTTTATTCCAAAGAAACTCAGAGCCTGAGGGCAAGAGTGGGTTAGCCCTGGAAGAAGACAAGGAAATACATCAGATTTTTGAGGACCTTGATAAAAAATTAGCACTAAACTCCAGGTTTTGCATCCCAGAGGGCTGCATTCAAAGATGGGCAGCTGAAATGGTGGTAGCCCTTGATGCTTTACATAGAGAGGGAATTGTGTGCCGCGATTTGAACCCAAACAACATCTTATTGAATGATAGAGGTCAGGAACTTCTGCAAATGCATTTCTTTTTATTCGCTGTTGCTTCCAATTAACTGAGTAGGCGTTTTATCTTGTAATTAGTATCTTCATTTCCTGTCTAGAGCTTCATTATCAGTGCGGCAAATTCACCCCCAGTAATAGCTTCTAGTACTTAATGATGCCATTATTCTTAATGATACTGTTTTTAGCTACAAAAGGAGTAATTACAGTTCACTTCTGCAGAAAATGGAAGAGAAAAATGTTTTGATTTCTCCTGTCGTTTTGTTTTTAGGACACATTCAGCTAACGTATTTTAGCAGGTGGAGTGAGGTTGAAGATTCCTGTGACAGCGATGCCATAGAGAGAATGTACTGTGCCCCAGGTTAGAGCAATCTCCTAAAATGTTTCACTTGAAAAAGTGGCTCAGCAGCTCTCGTTTCTTCATAGAAGTTATATATTTCACTAGCGGTTCACATATATCTGGATTTGGTTGTCTCTTTTCTTGCCTTGCAAAAAAGAAAATTACAGGATAAAACATTACATAATCCACAGATCTGTATTTATGTGTATATACGTGTGTATATACTTCTGTCGTTCTCGTTAAAAGTTTATACTTCCCTTGCAATGGGTTAAAAATGTCTTTACCTAGTGTTTTGAAGAACCTTTTAATATCCTGAACGTTTTTATATGGATGATTTTTATGAGATGTGAGTAGTAGACTTAAGAGTAAAATTCATAAGGCTAAAAACGGATAAAAATGAAGAGTGTTAAAAATGCAATGTGATTTCAGTGATAAGCCAGCCTGGCATTTTAGAATATATTTTAAAGAGTTCTTTCTGTATTTGAGGTAATTAGGAAATAGGTCTTTGTTTTGAAAAGTAGCCTGTTTAGCCAGTATATGACACAACAGGTTTCTCTTGTCACTACTGTAGTGTGTTTATATTTTTAAAGTTACAGATTTTTTGCTGCACATATTCGATCCTAGGTTGACAGTTCTAAGTAGCTTAAACGTATTCACTGGGTTGAGTTACTTTCCCTTGTGAGTACAGATTGTGATCTATTTGAACTGAAAGTTTGTTCACTTCTTGCTCAGCGCTTTTAGCCTCTTTGGGTGACCAGAGTCGCTTCATTTGTCACCCCTTGACCTTTAAAGGAGTTTTAAGTTAATCATGTTAACACAATCTTGGTGGTTGATCTGCGCGGTTCTGCAGAGTGTTGGGGACTGAACTCAGCAGTGCTGTGGTACTGAGGGACATCGCAGCTCTTTTTATTTTTTGAGACAAGGTCTTACTTATTGGCCCAGGCTGACCTTGAACTTGCAGTTGTCTTAAGCAGCTGAGACCACAGGCATGCATCGCCACACATGGCTTCAGCGCAGTGTTTAATGGCTGCTAGCGGCCACGATGCTGTTACAGCTACTCTTGTTTAGTTCTGCTACCAGGAAATTATTATGATTAGGATTCAAGCTTTATTCTTTTTAGCTGTAATTGTCATTGTTAAGAATTACTTCTGTGCTGAGGAATGGCAAAAATTTTCAACTTACAGAGCAAATATTCTAAAATTTCCCCCAAACAACATTTGGGAACTGTCACTCTTCTCTTTTAAAGAGTGCTTTCTATATTTTTTTCTTTATCCTTTTCCCAAAGTAGGATTCTTTGATTTAATTTTTTTCCTAGAGAAAACAAAACACTCCTGTAATTTTTTCTCAAATATGACATGGTGCTATGTCTTGAAACCTTATTAGTGGGACACAGTTAATGTGAGAACAAAAAATTTCACAGTGAGATCACTTTATTATAGTTTTCTGACTGTTGGTTTTACAACTCCGCCAACTTTCTATTTGATAAGAAATAACATTTTAGGTACTGGTCAACATACATAAAATATTTGTTAATTATAAAAATTTAGAGGTTTTAAGATCCAAATTAAATTTGAGGGTTCTTTTGTGTGGAGCCTATTACATCCTGAAGTGTAGAGTAAAATGTAGAACAAAACCAAACATCTGTGGGACATTATATTTACAACTGACTCCTTATTTTCTGATCTTATTGTTACTTTTATATTGAAAATCCTAATGTGGTATTTTGACATTCTGGCAGGTTATTTTTCTTTAGTCTTAAGCAGAGTTTGGTTAATATTCAGAGTATGTTGGCATCCTGAGAGCTGTAATCTATGTGGGACAAAACAACACTGCATTCATCAGCAGATGCATACTTTTAGTTTTGTCTACTGAAATACTGAGTTTTAAGTTCTTGATCATAATTCCCATAGTATACCAGCAGGTGGCAGTGTGCCATTAATGGATTTCCGCCCTCCCCCGCTCTTCTGTCCTCTTCCAGGTTGTCCTTCAGTAGCATTTAGGAACGAAAGAAAAACAAAAAAACAAACACAAAAAAACAAAAACCTGGAGTCTAAAGTGGGGCTTTGTTGTAATTTTTTGCATAAATGAATTGTCCTTTGAAGCTTTGTGAGTTTCACAGGTGTTCTGGTATTACGGCATGCATTGAATAATATGGAAAGTTTTGCCCATCCAGGGGTCTCTGCACTTAGCAACAAGGTGAGCTAAAACCAGTCATGGCCTTAACAGAAAAGTAGCACCAATATTCTAATGTAGGTGATCTCAGCCCTAGAGGCTCAGTCCACTCTTCTGCGCTCTCACCTTTTGCTTAAAATACTAGGAGATTTGGACCGAAAATTTGTAACTGACCATTTTTATGAGACCAAATAGCAGTTGTACTGATAAAAACTCTAAGTAGGCATTCCTCCCTTTTCTTAAGTGGTAGGATTAATGACAGTATTTCAGTGGTTAAATGTCATCTCTGCACTCTGGGAAGCTGAGGCAGGAGGATCAGAAGTTTGAGCCCAACCTGGGCAATTTAAGTGACTTTGTGAGACTCTGTTTCAAAATAAAAAATTTTTAAAATGATTGGGAATGTTCCTCAGTGTGAAGACCTTGTGTTCAACCTCTAGTACTACAAATAGAGATAAATAAAAATTTTAAAAATTAGCAAGTAGTTGGGTACTTACCTCTCTTTTGGTATGTCCTTAGAAACAGCATGGGGTGAACTAATTTCCCTCCCAAGGTCCCCCCCGCAACCCTAACTTAGTATTTTTGTGAAAGTGACTCTAAAGCTTGTTAAGCAGCTCATGTTTGGTTAGAAAGTAAAGTTGTCACAAGATTCTGGTGAGAACCGCCCACTTCTGTTTAAACAGTATGCAGCCTCTACCCCTCCCCCTCCCTCCTGGGAATCCTTATCACATATTTGTCCTAAAAACATTACCCACCTGCCCTGTATTTTATAATATCAGCTGCATATCTCTTTATCTTGTGGGCGATGTGCCTTTATATTTTGAGAAAAATTTCCAGTAACAGATTCGATTTACATGGACAGAAACTTGAGCAAATGCCAAACTAGCAGGGGGGCCATTATTCTGCTCTATAAATAAGTTTAAAACAGAAAAAAAAACACACAGAAACCTGTGAATCAACATGTTTTGGTCTAATTGAGGGGAAAAGCAAGATAGATAAATTTTGAAATGCAAATGATCACCTTCTGTTATTTAAGAATAGTTTCTGCCAACTTTGTGTTCTTAGATTTTTAAGATTTTTTGAAACATCCTCAGCAGTTCTCCAACGTATATGGCCAAGGAAGTCCAGTGTTTGTAAGTTTCTGCAACAAACCTAAGACCTTTTTTCAAAAGTTGCCTCTTTAAATATTAAAACAAATCCAAAAAGAAAAAGACAAAAGCCACAGTGCTCTCTCTGTCTACATCTGTGGAAAAGCCAGGCCGTAAACGGCTGCAGCTGCAGACCCATCCAGTGGGTCTTGAGAATACGAATTCACTGATCAAACCCAGCCCTGCTTTCAAAGGCGAACCCATTCCTTTTAGGTCCACTTTGTATCCTTAGATGATCCAGGATGGTTCTGTAGCAAGGCTTTATTTTAAATAAACTTCACTCATGGTAAATGGGTTCCTCTTGTACTGCAGGATGGAGTTCGAGAAGAGAGAAAGCAAAGAAATGGTCCACAAAGCAGGGGCAGATTAGGTGCATGACAATACAAATACCCACGACCAAGTTGCCTTGTTAGGAGGCTCTTAGATACTTTATTAGGAGACTTTTAAACAGGTTCTTCTCTTTTTCATTGTGAGAGACCGTAGGAAAAAAACCGGGGCAGATTATATATTGTTTTCCTAAGGACTTCCTTATAATTACTCTGATTTTATTTCTGTTTGAATCCAGTATGCGCGTGCGCGCGCACACACACACACACACACACACACACACAATCTTTAGCCAAAGGATTTTATATGCTTTATCTTTTGATGATGCAGAATAAATTTTTGTTACAGCATTTTAAGTATAAAGGAAAAATAAAAAAGGTCAAGGAAATCCTTGATTTTTTCTTTGGCTACTAGTGTTTTTTTCTTACCAATCTTAACTCTCATTTTTAAAAAAGCAGCCAGAAAAATAACACGTTTATACTGTTAATCATATAAAGCACAAAAGACTATATTTGAAAGTTTAATATGAAATCTAACATAAGTGAGTAAAATGTTATTTTGCTAATACTTTATAATCACTTGCCTCCCGTTTTGGTCTTAAGCAAGTTGATATGGTACCTATTAGTGTCTTCAATTTTATTTTCTACCCAATTATGAACCTTTTAATTTAAATGCTTGAAATTTACAATATTATTTTTCCCTGAATACTTTTCAGACTGGAGAATTTCTAGGTGAGTCTGTGTAAATTGAAGAAGTCCATAATGCTTTTCACTGCAGCCATGCTCCCAGATGTCAAATGACAGCTTTGCTTCCTCTGTTAGGCGATTTCACACTTGGAAACAGCTCACAGCTGACGGGGAAAAGTGAAACATAGAAAAACCATGCTGAAGAGTATCTGCAAAATTCAGTTTCAGAGCATGACATTTATTTACTACCATCCTTTGCTTTTCTAGCCTGACTTTATCAAATAATCCATGAATATATTTTTTGAGGGTAGTCTCTTCAGCCCTTCTCTATAAACATGCTTTCCACTTGATTTCTTTCTTTTTAAGAATGGTACTCTGTGTGTGCCATGATTAGAACTAGGACTCAGACCATGGATGGTTTAAAATGTCTTGAGATTTTCAGAAGTTGAAGATTTAAGACTATTTAAATAGCGTTTGGAATTATCATACCTGGCTCTTTGTCCCAGAGCAAGCATTAACTCATTGTATGATATTAAAGTTACTAAAGGTTTTATAGGCCTAGTTTAACAGTAGTAAAATAAATTTGTTGAGTATAAATAAAATCACCAGTATCAAATCATCTGACACCCTTTTTATACAAAATGTAATCAAAATTAACGTTTATCTTAGTAAGGCAAAATATCTCCCCCCCATAAGTATTGATTTTTCAACTAACATTAGTAAGGTTAAAAGAATTATTTTGTTTGAAGAACCTTTTAAATATATATTTTTATTCATTTGTGGAGTTTGTACATAATGTATATCATCTAGAAATGAGGGATTTATGGAAAATATTTTCGCTCAGCAGAAGAAGCTTAGCTTTTGAGTACAGTGAAAATTGAATGCCAATATTCTCAACAAACAAAATTGTTTAAAGAAGAAAGGATTATTTAGGTATAAGAATTTGTGAGTCCTGGATAATTTCAACAAAGGAAGAATCTAATTTCAGGAATGTGAAGTTGATAGGGAAAGCAAATAAGTAATATAGCTGTATATTTTTAAATAATGTTATAACTAGGAGCTATGTCTTTAATCTTAGTTTATTTTTTTTTTCCTAAAGGAGAAAGAAAAACGTAAGAGGGAGTTGTATAATTGTAAAAGAATACAATATTTGTGAGTAATAATGACATATTATGTTCCAAACTTTATCTTTTTGATTTACTTTTAAGCAGACTTTGGCAGTAGCTCTCATATACATAGTAGATATTTTAGTGTTTTTTCTTGAGTGATTAGCAAGTATATTTAATCATTTGCTTTTGGTTCTTATCGTCGTTAAAAGTCTGTTTCGTTTAAAGGTGAACCAGTACATTGTCAGATTTGCTGTAAAATAGTGGAAATTTTATACTGAGGAAATTCCCTGATGTATTTCTCCTCTTATGCCGACAAAGCTTGTGGTGAGTGCAGAGTGTAAGCAAAAAGGGCACCAAAGCTCCACAAGTGTGGCTCAGCCCGGCAAGGCCGCTCTAATGCAGAGCAAATGAGAGTGTCTTTAAAAGAATTCGAGAGTCTGCATCCCAGGGCTCCATCCCTAGGTAGGATGTATTCTGGACCCTCCCACATTCTGGCTGTTGGCCATTCATTTTGCATCTGGGTTATGATCGCTTCAGATTGAAATGGATCAGTTCTGAATTCATACTTTTTGTGTCAGGCCAGCATGTAATTTGTCACTGGTGGTGAGAATGAGACAGGAAAATGGCAAAGAGTTCAGTCCCTGTTGTTTATGCATTAGCCCATCCCAAAAGAAGAAATTCTTCAGCTGTTAGAACCAGAAAATTCCCAAGGTTGGTGAATTGTGAATGTTTTTATACAAACAGGTGAAATACAATGTCTCTGTAATTTCCTGATGATTCCTGATAGTATTGGTGGAGGAAGGTTGTGGTAGTCAGCTTCCCATCATAACAGAGACCTGAGGTGATCAACATATTTGGACTCCATCTTGGAGCTTCTGATACATAATGATTTTTGGCCCTATTGCTTTGGGAGGTGGCAA
>RJWT010014108.1:0-21320 GCA_004365215.1 Cuniculus paca
AAAAAAAAAAAGAAAAAGAAAAAAAAGAGACGAATTTAAGAATTAAATATAGTTTTTCTCTGGCCTTTTATTTGCCTCTCTAAGATGGAAAATGATGGTTCTTGTGGAGAACACACCAGAGACACTTGAGAAGGGAGAGACAAAGGCAGGAAAAAATATGATTAGGCCAGCGTTGCCTTGTTGTAAAATATCTTTCCTGCAAAGGAGGGAGCAAAGAATGAGGAGGAAAAGGAGGAGGAATGGCGGGGGCAGGGGCGAGTGGTGGAAAGAGGAACAGAGGGAGGTAGAGGGGGAGGAGGAGAGAGAGGAGGAAGGGAAGGAGAAAGAGGAAGAAACAAAGAAAGTGGAGAAGGAGAAGAAGAAGCATGAAAGGATGAAGAAAAAAGAGCATACAAGCAAAAACTGAAGGACTGCTTTAATGGACTGAGAGCATGGCCAAGATATTAAAGGAGATTTGGAAAAGCAGAGATATGAGAGGAGGAAATGAGGAAGGAAAGAGGAAAGGAGGAACTTGGGGTGTTGTTTTGTATAGAAGACTCTGCTCTGGGAAGCTAAAAGAAAGCTCAAAACTCAGACACAGACAAGTCTGACTTGTGAAAAATTCTGATTCCACTGGGGAGGAACTGATACTGTCTCCAAAATGGGAATTGTGGCAAGTAAAAATAATCTTTCAGATCAATAGACGTAGATCTGAATGTGAAGGAAAAGGTACGGAAGAAACCCCCTGAAAATATATTTTGACGTTTTAACTGTATGGTAGGTTATGTATCATAAAACCATGCCATATATTATATATACATAAGTAATCTTGTTTTAACTTTTGCTCTGTGACTTGTGTAAATTGTATTACAAAAAATATTTGAAGAAATTTTGTAGCTACTTTAATATACAGTTTGATTTTTCAAGATCAATGTCACAGACTCAAGGTCACCCCCAGGTGGTGAACCCAGGAACTTGCCCCTCTGTTTAAAAAAAAAAAATAGTGTGGACTGGGACTGAGAAACTGTTTTAGGGTGTTTTCATCATATTTGTATCTATTAATCTTTTATGATTTTTTATAAATACTAAAGTTGCTACAGAACTCACATGGCAATTTGAACTAGTACCCAAAAGAAGAAAATTCTGACTAAATATATATTTTCATCTTACCCTAAATACGTCTGTCCAAACATTTCATATGCTCAAGAAACACAGCCTGTATTCATTCCCTAGAACTGTTTTAACAAATTATATAAACTAGGCATCTGAAATTCTGAAATCAAAAAATCCAAAATTCTGAAATCACATTGTGTGCATGGCCAGAACCCTTCCAAAAGTTTGAAGGAAAATCTTTCTTGCTCTTTGCAGCTTTTGGTGGTTCCAGATAATCCTTGGCAAATCTCTGCTTCGGTCTTCCAATGCCTTTATTCTCTGCATGTTACACTGTCTTGTAAGAGCAATTATTATTGGATTTAGAGCCCATTTGGATACTCCACAATGATCTTATTTCGAGACTCAAAACTTATTAACCTCTACGAAGGTCCTTCTTCCAAATGAAATCACATTTGCAGTTAAGTATGTTCTAAGTGAACGTATCTTAGGGTAAGGGAAGAACACCACCCAATGTGAGCACAGACTACCCAATTAATAAGGTGAAGAGGTGAAAGGTCTCTAGATAGCAATGCAAATAATTTTTTTATGTTGTTTCCTTTTAAGTGAAAGATACTTGGTAAATTGGAATTATGATTAAGAATGCTGACTTTATTATTCTACTAACAATCTACTAATCTCTAGTGTTCATTTCTTAGTTTGTGGCATATGTAGCCTCCAAATATTGTATAGCAATGCATTTTCATGAGAATTGCTTAAGAAACTAGAAATTTAGCCTCTAAAGTGATGCAAATGCACTTATGTCACACACACACAGGCACACATCTAGACAATGCTACACTCAGAGACCCTTTGTGATGCTGTTAGTCCCTGCCAAAGTAGTACCAGGGCAAATCTTCCCTGTCTTCAAAAGACAGAATATGCGGTACAGACCAGTTTTTAAAATAAAAGCCTGTCAGAAATTTGGAAAACACATGTCTTTGGCAGTTCTAAGAGAAACATCTTAGTCTGAATATAAAACCATCTCTTTAAGGCTACTCAGACATTTAAAGATACATAAATTGTAGCTGCCTATGTGAGAATTTTTTAGTCAATGTTCGTCAGTAACTCCACTGACACTGATTGAAGTCTTTTCTCCTACAGACCTTCGTTATCCACTAGAGTACACTTACAAAAATGTGGCTGACAAATGCTGGGAAATAAATTACTTATACATTGTTCGCTGTATTAATTTCCTAGATAAAAGGAAACCATCCCATGGCATGTGAGGAGCTGCATAACAGAACTAAATATTTTTAATTAATTTTAAATTCATATAAGATAATGATAGTAAATGATTATCATCATTTGTGACTGTTATAACTGTTAGAAATTTTTATTACTACAATAGGAAAATGAAACACAGTTGCACTCTTTCATTTTTTTAAATTTAATTTCTAAAGATATGTCTTCATTTTTTATTAAAAATACAGACTTTTACAGACACCAGCAAAATCAGTTCTTTTAAAAATTAAATGAAATTTAACATTTTTGTGTGATAGTACTGTTGAAAGTTTGTTTTTCTAGTAAAGAATATTTTAAGGACAAAAATTACTAGCAGAGAAGTCCAAAGATAAAACAAGTATTTCCTTCTTTCATGGGATGGATCTTTGAAGCACATCCCGGAGACTGTTCAAAGACTTCACAGCAATTGCTGCCTCTTTGTTACAGGACATGAGAGATGCCCAGCACCCACGCAGTAGGATGCATATGCAAATGAGCTTCCAACATCAGTCACCCATGCTGGACCAGGTGGTTTCTGCTCATCTGCTAGCCACTGGAGACGGCCAACAGGACACTAATGTGATGTCAGCAATGCAAATGAAGTCTGGAGTTTACGTCATAGAAAGGAAATAAAGAGATCTGTCAAGGAATAGATCCCAAGAAAGTATTCTTCAGAGTTTCAGGTTGTAGTCTATGTAAGGGAGTCTCCTCGTAGTATCTTTCTTGAGTTTCTTGTCTTTTAGGTGCTTCTGAGTTGAGGCTAAATGGACTTCCAGGCCTCCCTGTTCTTGCAAAGAGGAAACCCTAAAATTCCTGGGATTTAGAGGTGAACTCCTAGAGGTCAAGGTATATGGTAACAATTCAAAGACTACGAGAGAAAGGCCTCCCAAGGGTTGAGCCTCTAGGGTTGGGAGAAGTACAATGGAACTTGGGATTTGGTGAGCACCAAAAAGGGACAGGAAGACCACAAATGCAAAGTAGAATCTGAAGGTCAGACTTCTTTGAGCCCTCAGCCCATGACACATTATATACACTACGGAACATTATGAAAATGTTGGAGATACACTTATGACAAGTTTTATTCAACCCAAAAGGAACTGCCAAGTGCATTTCTCTAATTACTGTTGACACCATAATATTTTAAAATAGTAAGTCGCCACATTGGAGAGTAATAACAAATTATACCTTTGTAAAATTACATAAAATCTCAGAAATATGATTTCCTCCAATTAAATGAGTCTAGAAAATGTAAAATTACATAAAATCTCAGAAATATGATTTCCTCCAATTAAATGAGTCTAGAAAAAAACTGTGAGTGAAGATCCTACTAAAAGGAGATAAAACTAGAAAAGAAAAGGAAAACATTAAGTTTTATAAGCAATGATGATTAAGGGAAGGGGATGATTTTACCAAAAACAAAGCAACATGATCAAAAATCCTCCCAGAAAATCTCACTTGCAATATTTGCTTAAATTTATTATTTTAAAAGAAATTTCCTCCTTCATTTTCCTTATGCATTCATGGTTGTATATTTAGGTACTCCTCGCTACAGTGTTACCTCCTGAAGTCCAGCAGCTAAAAGGGTGAGTATGGTACCTGGAAATGAGAGAACACAGAAAGTCAGACAAAGGCTAAGAAAGAATATGAGATATGGCATGAGCATGTTTATTATATTCTATCTAAAATCTTCCATAATGCAGAAGGGTCATCAACTGAGTTGCCTGAGCATACTCTCTGAGCTGCAGTTCAGAGCACCTGACTACATCCCCAGAGTAGTGGATTTTATGAGCAGAGCTGGGCTATGGCTGACTGGGCTCCGACACCCAACAATCAGCAATCCCTGTGACTGTTTCTGACAGTTTCTTTTTCTCAAACTTATTCCAGTGCTCATAACAAAATGCACCCCAGTTGTAATGGTTCATCTCCAGGCTGCTTTTTAAATCCTACTGATTCTATCTCACTCCACAATTAAATACACTCTTGCTGTTTTCCTCAAAGTAGAAACACTTCTCAGTTAATCACCAAATAATCACCAATCCTCTCATAGTGGGACCTGTACTGTTCCCATTCTTGTAAATTCACAGGAAGAAACTTGGGCACTACATGATCCCAGAATTCCCCCAAAGTCAACTTCTTCCTTCTTCTTAGCTTTCTTTGGATTATGTTGATGATGAAGTGGTTCCAATGCTGTTGCTCCATAGGGCTGGGGATTTAGCTCAGTGGCCTAAGCGCCTGCCTGGCAAGCATGAGGTTATGAATTCGATCCCTGGTGCTGCAAAAAAAAAAAAAAACCATGCTTGTGATCCTGAAGTATCACAGTCTCACATCAGAACTAGACTTGCTTAGAAATTGGCTCTGGAGAAGTTAATAACTTTATTCTCAGCAATATACTGTCAAAATTGAGATCTGCACTATTCTCTAACCTCTACAGGCAGGAAAAAAATCAGCTGTCTTTAATAAAAATGCTGAATGAAGAATTAGAGAGTGAAGACTCCTGATTCTGAATGGAAGGAGAAATCAAAGCAAATTAGTTAGAGACCTTTACCGAAGACAAAGAAACCCAGGTGTTGACAAATGAAACAGAAAAATGAGGTAGGAATTGAAAGAGGACAAAAATGTATGTGTGTACTAGATTTCTGTTTTGGTTCTTCAAAACATAAAAAAGTTAAAGGTTATTTGTATGTCAATGGGAACGATCAATTTGGAAGAAAGCATAGTTTTTGCAAAAACAGGATAATTATCAAGCATGGTCTCAAGCAGATGAGAAATGACATGTCTAAAGCACAACTAGAGAGAGCATCATAGAGAGACACAAAGACTTTGAAAGAGGAAGGAAGTAAAGGTAGATGCCAGGGGTGTAAGACATGCACTTTACTGATGGAAGATGCAATATTTTTATTTTCTTGTTGCTTTTATGTTCTCAGAATGAATGAGATGATGTCAACAGCTGAGAGTGGAGAGGTATAGAAGATTTTAAGCAGAGAAAAGAATTTGTTGAAAAATTACTAGAAGTCTGAGGATTGTTGAACTATAAACTACCTCCCAGCAAAATTCTGGGATAAATATGTAACTTTTGTCTATAATTTAACTTTATCATCTTATAAATCACTTACTTAATAACCATTTCTTATATGAAAATTTTGTCTTCCGAGATTGATTACAATTTCTTCAAAGACAAGATGATGATAGCTCTTAGTTTCTATATAATTATATTAACTCAGGCTTTTACAAAATACTTCAAATATTTAATAATTTTTATAGACGTTCATAGAATAAAAACATGCCATTCTGCAATATTTTGATCAGTAAATTCTGACCCAGGAAACAGGAAGGTTTTTACTAAAGTAGTTGTCAAGCAAACCGACCCCTGAATACAAGAATCTGTGCTCATCAGCACAGATGGATCTCTGCAGCTAAATGATTAGCAGCAAAATACTTCATCACAATAACAAAAATTCTGTCACTAATCTATTAATTCTTTCCACCACATTTGTTCCCTGTAGTCTTGTGATAAATTGGTCTGAGGACAACTGGCATTCAGGAAAATAGCATCAGTATCATTTAAAGGCTAATCCTGGCACTACATTCCTCAGCATAGAAAAATGTTTCTAGGATAGAATAAGGTGCAAACCCCAGAAGAAATCATTTTTGAACATGGAAATCAGATGCATTTCCATGGAAATAGTTAAATCCTTAGGAGGAAGATGAATAAAAAGAGACTTTTACATGTAACTTCCTCTATGGTACAGATTCTGCAAGTTTTATCGGAGCCTCCTCTTCTAAAGAACTATCTTGCACTGAACTTTATGATATTTGATTCCCAGAATGACACAAGCAATCCCTTCTGTTTTTCATCTCCTATTCTCCTATAACAGGGCCTCATGGTCAGAGCCCAGATTAGAGAATGAGGCTGTGGAGGGCACCCTGTCTGGACAAGCACACATACCACTGGGGGGAAAGTGATAACTGTTTAAATAAAACTCACTCGAGTTCACAGTTGAATTTGGAAACATAGATCATTATATGGCAAATCATTCAAAATATGAACCCATTGGCTGTGTCCCCCAAGGGTCTCTGATCTTCTTTAAAAAAGAATCTATTTCCTTCCACAGATCACTAACCGCTCCCTTTCACAGATGGAGCAACATCAACACTGCTGAGGTCTAGGACCAACTCCCTACACCCTCTCCCTGTCTTTGTCATCATTTCCTTTTCTTGAAACGTCTTTAACTACCCTAATTTCAGTATGCTGTCTCTCTCCACTCCCACTCTTACTGATACAAATGCCAAAGTTTGATACCATTACCTTTACAAGGGAACACTGGGACTGGCCCGTCTTCATGGTGGACGTAAATTGTTTCATGTTTATTTTCTTATTTGGAAACTGATCAGTTCGGTAGCTAAGTCCTTCACAAAAGCATTCCCAGACGTGCGCCTGTCATTTGACTCTTCCCATTTACTAGACATTCAGGTTTGTGCCTCTGAGGGCCTTCTGAAAGATTCAGTGAGTCAAATATTCACCTAATAAAGTCAGGGAATTGGCGAGAACTATAAAACAGCAATGTAGGTCATTACTAAAAGCAAAATAATGGCCAAATATTGATTTTAAATATTGATCTTGCCTTTTTCTTTCTCAATGATTTTATGTTTATTTAAAATAGTTTCCCAGAAATCAATACAAATTTTAAAAGCCTTCATCTTGCCTTCTCCACACCACCTAAACATAGGGTCAGACATAAGGCAGATTATTTGTTCCCATAACTATATACACTCTTGTCTACATCAGGCTGAACAGACGTACATATTATCTTTTAAAATATGATTTTTAAAAATTCTCAATAAATAGATTAAAATAGTATACTGAGAAGGATTTAATAGCAAATACTCTTATAGAAAGACTCCACATTGATTTGATTATGCTATTCATCTAAGTCAAATCATACCAGAATCTTGATTGGTCCTAATTCTAGTTGGGATTAGTTGTAGAAAGGGAAGCTGTCAGTCTAACAATACAGCTGGGGTAGCTACTACTAATGTCCACTCACTTCTTACTGCTTTTGCAACACAAAGTTGAGATTCACCAGTTTGAGAATAATTCCTGAAACAAGCAGATACTGCAATTTTTTGAGGATTTGTTTGCTGCATTCTTAACAAGAACTCATCATAATCCATGTATTTACTCAAAATTATAAGTATCTTTCTTTAATTTTAAAAACAAAATGACAACAAAAAGAATAGAAACAATGATACAAATATATCATGTACCTTTTAAAGGAAATCAAAGTGAACTAAATTCCATCAGACATACTATGAAAATGATACTTTATATACATAAATTTGATAAGTGTAATGAAGCTATGCTAATGGTTGAGTAGAATGTGGTGGCAGTAAGACAGAAAACTTTTTTATGGGATCTTTTTAAAACATGAGAGAAAATTAATATACTCAGTACTGCAAAGGTAGTGCTGTTGTCCGTACACAGGTACATATATACACAAATACAAACACATACACCTTCAGAGACCAGCTTTTCAAATACCTTACCAGATCGAAGCTTACAAAAACCCTACAGATTCTGAGTATAAATATGGGAAAAATATTAAGGAGTTGATTTCTCTAAAAGTGCAAAGTCCTCTTTGTCTTCAGTAGGTCTACTGGAAATGCGTTACTGCTTTAACATCTAATTTTGTTTATAAATTAGATTTCTATTGGAACTTCTACACTATATTTCCATTTTGGACAAAAGGTCAGTTTTTTTTATTGTAAAATGTCAGAACTCAGATTTTAAATGTGCAAATATTACACAAAAATAAGTTCCAAAATCACATTTCTCAACTAACCCAAGGTCTATTTACATAAACTTAAGAAATTAACATGATAATTTCCTAAGATGTTATTGCTCTCTAAACTTTTACTTACTCATAATTCTTAAAGATTATTACTTCAGAATGAATGAACTTAATCTGGTTTCCATCAGTCCAAACTAATCACAGAAGAATGAAATAATGGAACCAGACTTCATAGAGGTTTATATTTTAAAACATACATTAATATGACATTCTAGTGTTTGATTTCCTAGTAAATAATCTCTACAGAAACTGTCACTGTGATCTACCAGGTAACACATGTTCACTGAATTTCAATAACATACTCATCACTACGCTAGACACAGGGCCTCACAGAGGAGAAAAATGCAGCCCCTTACCTTTGAAATACCCTCCATTTAAACAGGAGAGAGAGGTGAGTGGATCCTCAGCAGAGGTCATGGAGTATGGGGAACCAGATCTCTTGAGAGGTGAGCTCGTGTAGGTTTCTAGAAGGCACAGCAATTTAGTGACCATTGCATAATCTTGTTTGGAATCCTTTCACACCTGAAAGATGAAGCTCTTCTCTTGACTCCTATTGCATATTCTATGGCTCACTGTACCCTATTGTGTATGGGAAGGGAATCAAGAGATGGAGAGAAGTGAAAGGGGAGGGGAAGTAAAGAGAAGATGTGCTACATCCACCTACAACTCCTCATGATGAATGCAATCATTACATACTGCAAACATGTATTAATGAAAAATGTTTTAAAGAACTGAAATCCTGTGGCCACATTCAAAAAAGCAAACCAAAAACATACAAAAGTGTTTCTTTATGCTCCAAAAGTATGATAAGTAAGTAATATATCTAAATTTAACTCACTTCAGGGGTCTCAGAAGGGACCCACTGAATTCCTTTGGTGTCACAAGTGCCTCTGGAATAACCAAAGCCTTGATTATGTGCTCAGCCTTACAGGATAATGTAACCATGTGGTTATTCACACAAGCATCTCCCAGGAGGTCATACAAACCACAGGAAAGAGTTTGGGTTTGGTTGTTGTCATTGTTTTTGTTTTTGTTAATCACTTTTTTTTTTTTTTGAGACAGGGTCTCTCTAAGTTGCTCACTAAGTTGTTCGGGGTGGGCTCAAACTTGAAATTCTTCTGCCTGAGCCTCCTAGAGTACCGGAATTCCAGACTTCCACCTAGTCTGGCTTTGTTTTGCTTTCAGGTCAAAGAAAGGACAAGCTATGTATATGTTCCCACCACCATTTTCTGTCTTTTATTTACCAAAGTAGACCTTCCATGTATTAACACTCCAGATTCACAGGCTCATTTACTTTGTCCTTTCAGGTAGCTGCCTGAAAAGCCCAAGTTTTGAGTATTCACTGGGGTACAAAAGGCACTCAATCTACAGCAACTGCCATGGTAAGGTTCATTCCAAACAGCTCTGCTGAAGCCAGCCCCTTATACCCAGAGGTAAGATAGGAGACAAAGCCATGGCAGGAGAGCTAGCACTTAGCACTGCTAGAATAATGTGAGCCCCCACTGGGGTTATTTAGCATGACATCAGGGTATACAACAAGAAAAGAGGCCAAGGAAAGAGGGAAGGCTGAGGCTCTTTGGGGCTGGTATATGAACGGTGACCGGTGCATCCTGTAAGGACATCTATTCACGAATGGCCCAGGGGTGGATAAAAACCCAAACCATTTCAAAGAATGCATGAACAAAAGTGTCCTGTAAAGAAAGGAGTCACTAGGGTCAAATATTTCTGATGAGTCAAAAAGAATAAAAAACGATAGTAGATGTTAGCAGATTTTCCATTTTTCTAGCAAAGGCACTGTCACTTTCCCAAGGGGAACCAGCCTTCCTCTACTGTAAACTCTACTGTAAGCTCCAATGGCCCCATGCTTGGAACATGACCCAGGCACACACCTTCAAGAATTCCTCCTGGTATTCACAGGGATGACTTATCACCCAGCCACAACAATGGGGCATAATCTCACCACTTTCACAGGAACTGGGCAAAAACTGTAAGTTAAAACCTTTCAACTATGTGATCTAAATGCTTCTTTTTGCCTCCACCAGTTTTCTGTGGATTTCTACCACTTGGAACTGAAAGATACATAAGGATGACAACAGGATTCTCTGTGGATTTAGTTTTACAGTGATCAGCGGTTTTGGAGAGAACAGTTGCAGTAGGACAGGCTGGAAAAGGAAGGGTGACAATGATTAATTCTTTTTTTAATTTTTATTAGAACATATTTGCTGTACATGTTTGTGTTCATCTTAGGGAGTAGGCACATGTACTTAACATAACTTAGTTCTTTTTATTCCCCATCTCTTGTTCACTCTTCTCCTCCCTCCATTTCTAGATCTGCTTCCCATTTGTAAAAGTTTTATCTTCCTATTTCCTATTGTCTGTCTTTTATTTATTTAATTATTTATACTTTGGATTTCTCATACAGGAGAAGGTATGCAATATTTAAATTTATGTGTCTGATTTATTTCACTTAACAGTATGGTCTCAAGGTACATTTATTTTCCTACAAATGACATGAATTTATCTTTCTTGATAAGAACATAATTTCCATCCTGTATAAACATCACTTTTTTTTATCCATTAAGTACTTTATTCTTTAAGTTTTTTAGGGAATGCCTAAAAAAACTCAGCGATTATTTCTTTGTCCTCTTTTTCAACTCTTCAATCACTAGTTCATCTTTTGGGGATGGGTGAAGAAGGACCACTTAAGAGGATCTTGTCACTTTTCCATCACTGAGACACAGTACCTGAGACCTGCAATTTAAAGGAGGAGAGGTTAATTTGCACTCATAGTTTTGGGGGAATTCAGTCATGATTAGCTGGCTCCAAAGCAGAAAAGGTATGATGGAAAAGCATCGTGGAGAAAAGCTGCTCTTCTAGGGCCAGTGAGGAAGCAAGGAGAGAAGGGACGAGCTGGGGATGAAGATATATCCTCCAAAGGCACACTATCAGTGGCACACCTCTTTCAACCAGACCTCATCTCCTAATAGCACATTCAACTACAAACTCAATGGATGAATGCTAAGTGTCTTCATGAGCCAGTCCTTCTCCAAAAACCCCACCTCTGGAAACATAAGACTTTGGGGGAACATTCTGTATCAAACCTGTAACACTTGCATTCTGATTGTATTCTGATTCTACTTGTGTCTGCCAACTACTGTTAACATTTTGGGTGCCACTTTTCAGGCTAAAGGGTGAGAATGGTCCAACTGCTGCAATTTCCTGCCCTGTCCCCTGTATATGTTTTTGATACATAATGAATATGCTTATGTGAGGACTTGGTACATGTGCATATCACATTTTAATTCTTTCTTTTTCCCCAAACTCTCCCCTTCTTCCCTTCTCCCTCCATCTCTAAATCTCTTTCCCATCTGCAAAAGTCCTATCTCCCTGTTTCCTATTATCTATGCATGATTTTGCACCTTTATTTATACTTCAAGTTTCTCATTTCCTCATGCAAGGTGTTCAAATCATACTGGATAGGAGCATCTAAAAAACTGACGAAGTTTGAAGATGAATATTGGTCATCATAAATATGAGAACACAGATGTAGCTGAAAAACTCTACCAGAAGGTGAAGGTTTTTTTTAGGTGATGACAAGTCCTCAAGTTCTAAAGAAAAAAAAAGCACTTTAGAGCTATGTGGGACCAAAGTTGTAATAAAATGTTGTTTATAACCTCATAGAAAAAGACTTCCCTACCCTGGAAAATACCAAAAGAAAGCAGAAGACAATTATCCTTTCAGTCTGTTCATGAGCATTATCTTGAAGAGGCATATCGGTTCATAAAGTAGATGATCACATGTATGACATACTAGAAAACAGGAGACAGCGTTTCAAAAACTACAGCCCTGAAGAACCAGTTTATTGAACTTTGGAATAAGGTTTCGGCTCCATGTAAAGTAGCACCACTTGAGTCACACTAAGCAAAGAAGCCTTGAGACTGGTTGATGTGATTAAACACATCACTAAACACCTGTGCACCTCTTTCCTTACCTGAAGGCAGTGCTGGGAAGATGCCTGAAAATCATCAAGGTGAAACTAAGCGATTTCAGAGATCTCACTGGAAAAAAAGGAAATAACAAATGAACACTTAATTCCAAGTCTTCTATTCAGAAATTTTTGATACTCCACTGAGTTGGAGAAGCACACATGATGCTAGATAAGTCTGCTTTAAACTTCCTTTATTTTAAACTGAGGATACAAGCTTAGGTTTCAGTTTGACATGAATAAACTATCTTCCCACTTACGCACACCATTTTTTTTTTGGTCTAATGAAAATTTCTTCTTGATGCATTATAATTGCTGTATTTCTTTCAGAAAAGAATACAATGCCATTTGCCCTAAAGTGCACTAATGAAATCATATTATGAATTCTTGGGTTTTGACTATACTACACACTTGATTAGTGGTCAATCTTTTACCACAGTAAGCAATTTGCAGAGCCCCTCTGGTCACTTCTACATTTACAAGGTGAATTTGGATATTATTTATAAGACTAGGATTTGAATAACTTACTGATAACTTTTTTACTATGAATTGCATATTTTCCTATGAGATAGAAAGTGAAAAAATGTATTAAGAATTTTGTCTGACAGCTTTCAGGATACTTCCTTGTCCTGCCTTGGAAAATCTGCCATTTTAAACTAATTCTAGAGATACAGCCATTAAAATGGAAAGTTAAGGTTATTTAGATTCCTTCCTGTTGTTTATCATTTTGAAAGAACTGAGCAAAACAAAACTAACTCAGTTGCCTTGTTTTCCTACTTCTTTGTGCCAGGTGTTTCAAAATATACTTAGGCCATCTGGAAGATAAAAGTTTATGCCAGATATAGACTTAATTGATTTTTAAAAAATTATGTTTATAAATCAAAGTTGAAATAGAAATCTTATCACAGATTAGTTTTGAATTGTTTTTCAATTCTCTTTAGGAAAACCAAATCTAAAATTAGAGTTAATTTATGCTGAATTTCAACTTTCTTACCTCTAGAATTCAACATTTCAGGACCCTAAAAGTTAATAATCTGTCTTAAAATAATTTTATTAGAAAGAAATTAATCTTCCTGGTAAGGAGTGCTTTATGTGGCATAATTGATATTTCTGTGTTGGAATTTTAAAAATATCTAAAATAATAGTGTCATGAAACTTTTTAAAAGTCTAGTGACTTATTTTAAAACAAGTATTTTTAGAAATATTCTAAGTGTCTTTGCCTATCTTTAATCAAGAAGTTTAAACTACTGGACAAAATACTCATCATGCTAACAAAAGTTTTCAATGTTACATGTGAAAACCTTTTAAGAGTATATTAACTTAGCCATCAGCATATTCCAGAGGTGCATCCTGGCTAGCCACGCAGTCCATAAGTTCTTAACTCTACCCAGCCAAGAGCAAGGCCCTGGTGCCACACTCTGGGAGTGCAACCCAGCTAGTGGCCTGTTCCCAGAGGATCTGAACTCCATCCAGCCAGGCACAAGGCCCCAATGCCATGTTCTGGGGGTGCATCCCTACAAGCTCATAGATGATCCAAGTTCTGCCTAGCTCAGCATCACAACACAATCCATCAAGAGAACGCCTGGCTAGCCTCACAGTCACAGAGGTACCAAGCCCTGCCCAGCCCAGAGTCCCAGAACCACCCATCAAGAAGTGACCGGCCTAGTTGATGAGTCCTGGAGATTTCAAACTCTGCCCATCACAGCACAAGGCCTCAGTGCCATAGTTCAGGGTGCAGCCCAGTTAGCCCTGCAGGTCCTCAAGTTTCTGAACTCTGCCCAACCCGGTGCTAGGTCCCAGTGCCACACTCCAGGGGTGCATCCTGGCTAGTCACCTGGATCCTGGAGGTTCTGAACTCCTCTCGGCCAGGCACAAGGCCCCTGTGTCACACTCCAAGGGTGTACCCTGGCTAGCTGCTCAGGTTCTGGAGGTTCTGAACTCCATTCAGCCAGACACGATTCCCCAATGGCATACTCTGGGGGTGCATCCCTGCCAGCTGCATGGGTCCCTAAGGATCTGAACTCTGCCCAGCCTAGCATCCCAGCACAACACATCAAGGGAATGCCTGATCAGCCTCACAGGTCCCAGAGGTACCAAATCCTGCCCAGCCCAGAGGCCCAGAGCTGTCCTTCAGGGAGCAACCAGCTTAGCTGATGGATCCTGAAGATTTCAAGCTTTGCCCATCACAGTGCAAAGCTCTGGTGCCATAGTTGGGGGTGCACCTGGCTAACCATGTGGATATGGGAGGATTGAAGCTCTGCTTACCCCAGCATCCCAGTGCAATCTATCAGGAGGGTGCCTGACCAGCTGCATAAGTCCCAGAGGAAAATGACAAAATGAAAGAGTAAGATGCAGTACCAGTTCTCCAGCCAACTGAGAATAAACTCAAGAGACACTAAAGTAGAAGACCTTGGAAATATCGCAACTGAACTTTCTAAAATGACAGCAATTGAAGTAAAGAGACAACTCTATGAAGCTATAGAGGAAATCAGACAGAAATAATCTCCCAGGTCAAAAAAAAAATGACAAGCATTATGAAAGAAATGTTGTGTGTATCTAAAGAAGATGTAGATTTAAAAAAAAATAGAGAAACAGAAAAAAATGATGGAAACCTTGAATGAACAATATAAGACAGAATTAGAATGCATCAAACAGATTAAAATCAAGCCAACACTACAAAGAGTACCAAAAGATACTCTAGAAAGAAATAAAGATGACTACAAGTCCAAGAACAACAACAAAAGGAAACCACTAAGCAGGGCAAACAATTAAACAGAGAGAAAAAGTAGAGAACCAACAAGAAGATAAAATGACAAAGATAAGTCAGTACATATCAGTTATATACATCAATGTAAATGGCCTCAACTCACCAATAAAAAGAAACAGACTGGCAGAGTGGATTAGGAAACAAAATCCAACAATACACTCAGTATAAGGCACACATTTAACTCAAAAGGAACTTCATAGACTAAAAGTCAAAGGATGGAAAAAATATTCCATGTGAAAGGAAACCAGAAAAAAGTGGGGATAGCTATTCTGTTTGCAGACAATGTGAACTTCAAACCAAGAATGATCAAAAAAGATAAAGAAGGTCACTACATACTTGTTAGGGGAAAACTTGAAGAAGAAAAGACTACAATCATAAATATATATGCACCAAATATGGGAACATCCAACTATGTAAGACAAATCTTAATAGAAATGAAAAATCAAATAAGAAATAATACAGTTATAACAGGGGACCTTAACAACCCATTGACTCAAAGACACAGATGAACTAGACAAAAAAATCAGCAAAGAGACTTCCAGAAAGATGGTGGAACAGTAAGCAGCAAAGTAAACAGTCTCTCTGAGAGAAACAGTTCAGATGCTGGAATACAACATCATGGAAAGGACAAGAAGGCAGGAAGTGGGTCCCCTGGACCCAGGGAGAATATAAAATATGAATTAAAGTCCACAGGGAGAATAAAAAGAAGAATTTAAATGAAGAAGAAGGTGCTGAATGGTGGCACCTTAGCCTGGAACTGGACTCACCCTTCGAGAAGAGCTGTTGAGCCTGGGAATGCACGGTCGTGGTCACGGTCACGGTGGACCCCAGAGGTCTCAGCAGAGAGGTGTGGTGGTGGAAGACAGTGGTGGATGCAGAGATCTGAACTGGCTGGTGGTGAGTGCAGGGGACTCGGTCCCCTCATGGGAGAGAGTGATTGGCTGGGAGCCATTTTGGAGTCAGGCAGGATAACCCCGGGGCCAGGACTGCTGCCAGCTTCTTCCGGTAGTTCCAGGTTGTGGGTGGACCCATGGAAGTTTCTTGGACTGAGTTTCACTCCCATGCACATTTTAGACAACATCATGTAGGCTCCTAACCAGCATAGATTCACAGGCTCTGACCAGTTTCACTCCTCTACAAACTCTGAGGGCTCATGGGCTGGTACCCATCTCAAGGCAGAGGCACAGGTGCCCACTATCAGATGCATATAGCCAGCATGGGCCAGAAAAACCAAACAGTCTCACTTTGGAGGAGTTGTGGCCAGTGCCAGAGGTGCTGAGACCACACTACCCATGTGTGTGGAAGAAATCAGGAATATGCCAAGATGAAGAGGGAGAGGGCAATCTCTCATGTCCAACCCAAGCAATGCAAATCCAGAAGAGGTAAACACAGAGGAGATCAAGAGTCACACACCTGAAATGTCTGAAGTGATGTCAACTGAAGTGAAGAAATAACTTCATGAGGCTATAAGAGAAATTAGAACAGAAATTCTATCCCCGGTAAAAGAAGAAATCAAAACCATAATAAAAGAATTACTAAGCATCTCTAAAAAACACACAGATAAAAAACTAGAGGAGCATAGGAAAATGAAGGCAACCATGAATGAACAATATAAGAGAGATTTGTAATGCATGAAACAGATTCAAAGAGATATCCAGGAAATTAAAAACTCCATTGAAAGCTGGCAAAACCACTTGAAAGAAACTGAAGATAGACTTTCAAACCTTGAAGACAGACTTGCAGCTTGTGATCATGAAAGGAAAGATCTCTTAAAAATAACAAGGAATCAGGAAGTAACAATTCAATGGCTGCAAGACAATTCAAAGAAACATAACTGAAGAGTTAAAAACATGAGTGAAAAAGCAGGGGTAAAGATAAATGACATCAGGACCCTATTTACAGAAATAATTTCTGAAAACTTCCAAAGCATGGAAAAAGAAAGTGACATCCAAATAAGTGAGGCATATAGAACTCCAGCTAGCCATAACCAAAACAAATCTACACCCAGATGTATAATAATCAAGATCCCAAAAATTCAACTCAAGAATAGAATATTAAAAGCTGATAGAGAAAAGAAACAGATCACCTATAAAGGAAAACCCATCAGAATCACAGCAGACTTCTCAACACAAATCATCAACTCAACAAGAGACTGGAGTGAAGTATTGCAAGTCCCAAAAGAAAACAACTTCCAACTCAGACTGATGTATCCTGCAAAAACTGATGTATCCTGGAGAAACAAGATACTTCCATGACAAAGAACAACTCGAGGAATTCATGACCACCAAACCAACCCTACAAAGAAAACTAAAGGACATTCTAGAGTGAAATAAAAAGGACCACAGTCTCAGGAACAATGGCAGAGGAGGACCAGCAAGTGAGGCTGGTAGATTGAATGGAGAAGAAAAATAGGGAGCCATGGGAGGAAAATAGCATGGCAGAGACACTGCAGAGCAAAAGAACCTCAAAACATCAATAGAAAGAAACACAGGCAGAGTAGATCAGGAGACAGGGTCCATCAATATGCTCTATACCAGAAACACATTTAACTAGAAAGAAAATTCACAGACTGAAAGTCAAAGGAGAGGGAACAATGCCCTATGTGACAGGGAACCAGAAAAAAAATAGGGGTAGCCTGCCCTTTAATTGCAGAATGGATAAGAAACACATGGTATTTTATGTGATGGAAACCTACTCAGCTATAAAGGAAGATGATCTCAAGGCTCTTGTCAGTGGATAGAGGCAACTGGTGATCATGCTCATGGATGAAATGGTTCAGAGTCACATGGGTGAATTTCGTGTTGTCTCCCTAGTATAACAAACTAAAGGAGTTAGTGGGATCAAAAATGCACAATACATAATGGGAAGGTCAGAGGGGAGGAATTGTCTGAAGAGGGAAGGAAGTGGTCACTGTTAATCTATTATCATGATTTGAAACTCATATGGTCTTCATTTTTCTGATTAGTTTTGTTTTATTCTGTTTTGTCTGATATTATTATTCTTGATGGCATGGACAGCTATTTCAAAGATAACAAAATATACAATTGCAGCCATTGAGGATTTCCAATTATCTTGTTTATAAACCCTGCATTGCTTTCATTGCTTTGTTTTGATTGATTTTACTCTATTCTGTATTGTTTGATTATAATATATCTGAAGGTGTAGGCAACTATTCTGAAGACAACAAGAAGCATTATGGTAGCCACTGCTATTTTACTAAAGTTCTGTATTGCTTACATTGTTCTGCTTTGTTTGTTTTGGTTTGTTTTTGTTTTTGTTTTTGTTTTGTTTCTTTCTCTCTCTTTTTTTTTTAACTGGTTTTATTTGGTTCTATTTTGTCTGATTTTATTTATCGCTGATGGCATGGGCTGTTATATTGCAGATAACAAGAGGCATTATGGTAACCATTACTGAATGCTTTTTACCCTGTTTAGAAGTCATGTATCATGTTCATTGTTTTGTTGTGATTGACTGTATTCTGTTTTATTTTACTTGGTTCTATTCTTTTCAAAATAAAATAAAACAAAAAATCAGCAAAGCAATAACACAACTGAATCAAACTTGTGAACAAATGGACCTAGTAGATGTATACCAAGCGTTCCACCCAACAACATCAGAATACACATTCTTCTCAGCTGCACAAAAGTCATTCCTTAAAATAGATATAATATACTAACCCACAGAACATGCTTAAGTAAATTCAAAGGAATAGAAATAATCTCACACATATTACCTATTGATGGCACAATAAAATTGGAAAATAATGACCAAAAAAACCCCACAAGAACCCCATAAACACATGGAAATTAAATAACACTCTCCTAAACAACCAATGGGTAACAGAAGAAATAAAAAGAAAGACGCCAGGCGTGGTGGCTCACGCCTGTAATCCCAGCACTCAGGAGGCTGAGACAGGCAGATCGTTGTGAGTTTGAGACCAGTCTGGGCTACAAAGTGAGCTCAAGGCCAGCCTGAACAGCATAGTGAGACCCTGTCTCAAAAACAGGGCTGGGGATCTAGCTCAGCGGTCTAATCACCTGCCCGACAAGCGCAAGGTCGTGAGTTCAATCCCCGGTGCCACACACACAAAAAATAATAAATAAATAAAATAAAATAAAAAGAAAGAGTTAGACATTATCAAAAGTTGAAGAAAAATGCAAATACAACTTACCAGAACCTGAGGGATACAACGAAAGCAGTTCTTAGTGGGAAGTTTATAGTGGTGAATTCTCACATCAGGAAAATGGAATGAATGCAAATATGCAACCTTATGCTGCACCTCAAACTTCTAGAAAAAGAGCAGCAAGTCAAGCCCAAAGCCAAAAGAAGGAAGGAAATTGTAAAGATCAGAGCAGAAATCAATGCAACTGAAACTAAGAAAACAATATAAAGAATTAAAGAATTCAAGAGTTGGTTCTTGGAAAGAATAAATAAAATTTATAAACTCCTAGCCAACCTTATCAAAAAGAGGAAAGAAAAATCTCAAATCCATACAATAAGAAATGAAAAGGATGAAATCACTATAGAACCTGTCAAAACATAGAAGATTATCAATACCTGCTTTGAAAACCTTTACTCTCATAGGTCCAAGAACACAGAAGAAATTGACAGATTCCCATAAACATATGAATTACCAAAGCTGGATCAAACAGATGCAAAACTGCTGAATAACCCAATTTCAGCTACTGAAATTGAAAATGTGATTAAAAACTTACCTACAAAGAAAAGCCCAGGTCCTGATGGATTCACAGCTGAATTCTACAAGAAATTTAGGGAAGACTTAATGCCAACACTCCTCAAACTCTTCAATGAAAATGAAAGGGAAGTAAGTCTGCCCAACTCATTCCTAGAAGCATTACCCTAATACCAAAATTAGAGAAAGACCCAACCAAAAAAGAGAATTACAGACCAAACTTCCTTATGAACATAGATGCAAAAATTAGCAATTAAATACTGGCAAACAGAATGTAGCAATCATCAAGAAGATTATACACCATGATCAAGTGGGATTCCCAGGAATGCAGGGGTGGTACAATATATGCCAATCAATAGATATAATACACCATATCAACAGAGCCAAAGAAAAGAATCACATGATCATCTCAATAGATGCAGAAAAAACTTTTGACAAAAAAAAAAGAAAAAGAAAAAACTTTTGACAAAATCCAACACATGTTCTTGATAAAAGCCTTATGGAAAGTCAAGCATGGTGGTGCATGCCTGTAATCCCAGCACTCAGAAGGCTGAGGCAGGAGGATCCTTGTGAGTTTGAGACCAGCCTGGGCTACAAAGTGAGCTCAAGCGCAGCCCAAACTGCATGGCAAGACCCTGTCTCAAAAAGACAAAAAAAGAACAAAAAACAAAAACTCTATGGAAAATCAGAATAGATGGTCATACCTCAATCTGATAAAGCTATATATGAGCCAGGTGTGGTGGCTCACACCTGTAATCCCAGCACTCGGGAGGCTGAGACAGGAGTTGTGAGTTCAAGACCAGCCTGGGCTGCAAAGTGAGCTCAAGGCCAGCCTGAACAGTACAGCGAGACCTGTCTCAAAAAGACAAGTGCCAGGGATTTAGCTCAGTGGCTTAAGTGCCTGCCTGGCAAGAGTGAGGTCATGAGTTCAATCCCTGGTGCCACGAAAAAAAAAGCTATATATGAAAAACCAATAGCCAACATCTTACTAAATCAACAAAAACTGAAAACTTTCATCCTGAAATCAGGAATAAGACAAGCATGTACATTATCACCACTCCTATTCAATATAGTTCTAGAAACATTAGGCAGAGTAGACAAGAGAGAGAAATAAAAGGAATAAGGATAGGAAAGGAAACAGTTAAATTATCATTATTTGCAAATGACCGATACTCTACATAGAAGACCCTCAAAACTCTGTTGAAAGACTTCTAGATGTAACAATCAAATTCAGTAATATAGCTGGATACAAAGTCGACACTCAAAAATTAATAACATTCCTGTACACAAACAGCAAACTCACTGAGAGAAATAAAGGAAATCACACCCTTCACAATAGCATCCAAAAAAATGAAATATTTAGGGATCAATCTAACAAAGAATGTAAAAGATCTCTACATTGAAAATTACATTATTCTGAAAAAAGAAATCAAAGAGGGTTTCAGAAAATGGAAAGACATTCCTTGTTCATGGATAGGAAGAACAAATATTGTGAAAATGGCCATACTCCCAAAATTGTTATACAGATTTAATGCAATCCTTATCAAAATACAATTAGCATACCTCACAGATCTAGAGAAATCATTCCTAAAATTCATCTGCAACCAGAAGAGACCTAGAATAGCAAAGGCAATGGTGCACAACAAAGGTAAGGCAGGAGGCACCACAATCTCT
>RJWT010014109.1:0-10184 GCA_004365215.1 Cuniculus paca
GTCCTTGAGAGCCTGCATCTTCCTCAGAAACAAGTGCTTTCAGAAATCTCATTTTGTATTTCCCATTGTGTTCAGAATGTCCGTGGAGTATGTGAAGAGCAAGATTAAGAAGGATTGACTACAGAGGCAGGAGGATGGTTGCAAGTTTGAGAGCAGCCTGGGCTACAAAGTGAGCTCAAGGCCAGCCTGAACTGCATAGCGAGACCCTGTCTCAAAAAGACATAGAAAGAAAGAAAGAAAGATAGATAGATTGATTGACTAGTGTTGAGAAACATGATTACCAGGTTTAAATTGCAATAGAAATTGATCAGCAGATACCAAATTGCAAAAACTCAAAGTAGTGAACTAAGAGACAAGCTAAAAATTCCTCTTAAAACTCAGAGGAAAGACAAAAGGAGAGGAATGTGGTGAATATTTTCTAAGAGATGTCATATGGATATCAGAAATTCTGAAAAGAAAGGATGGAGCCAGATGTGAGAAAATGTTTGTGATGTATTAAAGATAAAAGCAGATTGTAAGACCACAAATGCAGTAGGAGCTTAGATGGGAGACAGCAGGTGCATGTGCACATGTGTGTATGTGTGTGCAAGCCCCACCCCTGTAGGAGGGGTGCTCTGTGACTGTGGGTCCCAGCTCCAGAGACAAGTAGACTTGGGTTTAATCCTGGTTCTCACATCGACCGCATATGGGGATTTGTATGTATTGTTGAATTTCTTGAACTAAGTTTCTACTTTTTCATCTGTAAAACGGGGCAATAATAGTACCTGTCTCATAGGACGGCTATGAGAATCCAGTGAGTGATGGATAAAAGTAAAATGATTGATGTTGTGCCCAGCACTTAGTGAGTCCTCCGTATATGTTCCTTCTTGTTAGTATAGATCAAATGTAAACTTCAGTTTTCTTTCAGGTTAGACTAATATTAAGCTAAATTTTCTTTATTGAATTTTCTGTGTTTTTCAGGTTTTCTGTAATGAATTAGGTCCTTAAAAAACAAACTGTACTCTTTTCTTAAGAGAGTATCAGAATGATGTATTTGGGGGAAAATGTTTCATAAGAATAGGGAGAAAGGAATTGAATATAGTCCCCAGTGGAAGAGCAGAGAATGGGTATGTGGCCCCGTAGGTCTTGTATCCGGCTTGTTAATCTTGTCGAGCTGAGCTCCTGGCAGCTGGTCTCCATTCTGTTAATTGGGGGCCTTTCTCTGTCACATGGATGGGAGACTGTTCACAGCGTTGCACTTGGCTGCTCCCCTGCGTCAACAGCTGGTTCTAATCGTGCAGAACTGCATAGGAGTAGTGTTGGAAAGAGAATGTTTTGGGAAATTTGCATCATCTTCATGACCCTAAATCTAGTACATGTTTTCCAAGCAGACAGTAGTTTGAAGATTTGATGAAACAGTAGTGGTTGTAAATGAGTTGTTATTCTATAGAAATGAATAGGACTGAAAGCCAAGAAAGACAACTGCTTCTGCTCATTTAATGATCTTCCCCACTCATGCATACACCCTGACTTTGTCCCCACTGGTTTTGCTCACCATATGGTTTGTCTGGGAAGGACTCTTGAGGCCTTAGGGAGACCAGAATGTCCATTACTCCTTGGTCATAGCCTCCAGGTGTTTGTTTCAGATTACTAAAGAATTCTGTCGCGTGAGAACGTGGTAATACCCCACATAGTTACCATACCAGATCCTCACATAGTGAAGAGTGCTCGTGAATTTGGTCATACTCTGCTATTCTTGCTTCTGTTACTGGGGTGCTAAAATCTACCTGTCACTCATGTGAAGCTTTGAGGAGCTCCCTCTGCTCATTCCTCCATTATCTTTCCATCTTGCTCAACAAACAAACCCCCACAAATAAGTGCATCTCTGGCTTCACAACCCAATTCTTCCATCCTACCCTTCCACCACTCTGCTGGACTCCATGGACCACCTTGCTCTTCCCAACTAAGGCTTAGTACTCCTGACCTGCGCCTTCACGCGTATGCTCCCTGCTGCCTGGGACCTTCTTCCGCCAGGCAGCAGCAGTGTGCCACCACCTCTGCCCCATCTCTACTCAGTGCCAGTTTACTAGACAGGCACCTTAAATAACCCCTCCAGGAAGCCTTCCTCCATCCTGAGAAATGTTTTCTTTCTTGTTTTCTAATTAATGTTTTATTTCAAATAATTTCTCATCTTCTGACTTACTACAAGTTTCTTTTCTCTCTCCCCGCCTAGAGAATGTGACTGCCATGAAAGTGAGACCATGTTTGTTGTGTTCATGGCTGTATTTCCTAAAACCTACTTTAACTTTGGAAAATAAGCAAATGTAGACATGTTTCATAAACTGTCAGTCACTGCTGTCCCTTCCTTTTCTATCTCTCTTCCTTCCTCCCTTACCTTCCTTCTCACACTTTCCCTTCTTCCACCATCATTATTCAAGAGCTGAAGATACCTCACCCCACTGACAACCGTGTGCAAGGCGTGGATCTAGCAGATATCCTCTGGGTAGTCAACTTTGGGAAATAGGAAAGTGCAGTTGTCCTTTGTTGTCTTGAGTGGTGGTCATCTATGTTCCTGCCTATCTTTAGGGGTGTTTGGGTGCCGCCTTTTCCCCCTTCTTTCCCTTGATTTCTATACCCCTCTTCTTTCTTTCTTCAATCCTTCCTCTTTCTCCTTTTGCCTTTCCCTCCTTCCATGTTTCATAGCAGCTGGTTTTGCTAGAGGAAGGGTTCAGGGCAGCTCCTGACAGTTACACTCCCATCCCATGAGCTTTCCCATCCTTGAAGTCAGCCACTTACCGCAGCAGGATCCTTGTGCCCTTGTTCCAGCCTTAGTGGCTCTGTCTGTTGGACATATGTATCTCTTCATGGTCCATATGACTGTGGTGTTCACATGATTCCTCCATCAAAAGGTATGGTCGCATGAAACTGGCTGTTATTTATAGATGTTGACAGGCTATAAACAGATTGTGACTTTATAACAATTTTGTATATTTTTATACAAAACCAACTGTTAAAACTTAATTTTAGAAGATTTACAGTGTGTAGTATGTCATCTACTAAATTTTTTCAAAGTAATCCTGTACATGATAACTAAATAAAAGAGCATATGACGTTGAACCTTGATCCCTTACCCTAGCCTTTCTCTCCTTGAAGGTGAACTCTTCAAACTTATTTTTCTTTTCTTTTTTATTTTAAAGAGAATAAAACAAAACAAAACATGATAAAGCAAATCAGAATGGAACAATTTGAGTGATACAGGACTTCAAAACAAGACAACAGGAAATCAGCAATAGCTACCATAATGTCTCTCATTTTCTTCAAAATAGCTTTCCATGCGATCACACACACTAAAATCAAACAAAACAAAACAGGACAAAACCAATCAAAACAAAAGAATGACAGCATTACAAGACTTCAAAACAAGATAACAGGAAATCAACAATGACTACCATAATGTCGTTTTTTTCAAAATAGCTGTCCATACCATCACACACAGTAAAATCAAGCAAAACAAAACAGAACAAAAACCAATCAAAACAAAAGGATAAAAGCATCACAGGACTTCAAAACAAGACAAAAGAAAATCAACAATGGTTACCATAATAATCCCAAAATAGCTTCAAAATATCTTTAAAATAGCTGCCCGTACCATAAGACACAGTAAAATCCAATAAGACAGAATAAAACCAAACCTAACAAAATTATGAAAACAATACAAGATTTCAAAAGAAGATAATAGGAAATTAACAGTGGTTACCACTTTCCCTTTTCAGGCCCCTCGTCTGTCACTTTCACAGTTTCTGTTGTGCCCTTTGGATCCCATTAACTCCTTCAGTTTTTTATCCTAGGGAGATAACTCGGTATTCACCTGTATGAGTCCAAGCCATTTCACTCATGAGTGTGATCTCCAGTTGCATCCAAGAGCCTCGAGACCATCCTACTTTATAGTTGGGTAGCTTTCCATTGTACGAAAATACCGTATTTTTCTTATCCATTCTGTTGTTGATGGGCAAGTTACCTTTGCTTTTTTCTGGTCTCCTGTTGCATGGAGCAATTATTTTCTTTTCTTTGATTTTCAGTCTAAGAATTTCCTTTTGAGTTAAATGTGTTTCTTGTAGACAGTATATTGATGGATCTTGTTTCTTGATCCACTCTCCCTGTGTTTCTTTGTATTGGTGAATTGAGGCCATCTACGTTAATGGTTATAGCTGGCTCGTCTCTGCCATGCTATCTTCCTGCTGTTGGCCCTCCACTTTTCCCCTTCATTCAGTTGCCTGCCCCATTTGATAGTTCTCCTCTGCTGCTGTTCCTAGAACCATGGTCATCTTTATCTCTCTCTAGAATATCCTTCACAACTCTCTGTAGGGTTGGGTTGGTGATCATGAATTCCTTCAGTTGTTCTTTATCGTGGAAGTATCTTATTTTTCCATCAATTTTGAAAGATAGTTTTGCAGGGTACATCAATCTGGGTTGGAAATTGTTTTCTTTCAGGATTTGAAACACTTCACTCCAAGCTCTTCTTGACTTGATGGTTTGTGTTGAGAAGTCTGCTGTGATTCTGATTGGTTTCCCTTTTTAGGTGATCTGTTTCTTTTCTGTAATAGCTTTTAATATTCTGTCCTTGTGCTGAATTTCTGGAATCTTTATTATTTATGTCTGGGTATAGATTTATTTTGGTTATGGCTATTTGGAGTTCTATATACCTCACTTATCTGTATGCCAGATCCTTTTCCCATGTTTGGAAAGTTTTTGCTATTACTTCTGTAAATAGTCTTTTTATAACATTTGTGTTGACCACTGCTTCTTCACTGATACCTACCAATCTTAAATTATTTTTTTGGCATCATCTTGCAGTTATTGAATTGTTATTTCCTAGTGCCTTGTTATTTTTAAGAGGTCTTTCCTTTTGCAATCACTAGCTGCAATGCTGTCTTCAAGGTCTGAAAGTCTGTCTTCAGTCTCTTTCAAGCAGTTTTTCCAGCTTTCAGTCGACTTTTTAATTTCTTGAATGTCTCTTTGAATCTGTTTCATGCATTGTAAATACTTCCTATATTGTTCGTTCAAGGTTTCCATCATTTTCCTATGCTCCTGTTTTTTTAATCTATGTCTTCTTTAGATATGCTCAGCAATTCTTTCATTATGTTTGTGATTTCTTCTTCTACCTGAGACATTATTTCTGATTTGATTACTTTTACAGTCTCATGAAGTTGTTTCTTTACTTCAGTTGCTATCCTCTGGAAGGTTTTAGGTGTGTGACTTCCATTTTCTTCCATGACTGTATCTCCCAGACTTGTTCTGTGTAAGCTGAGGTCTGAGATTGCCTTTTTCTCCTTCATCTTGACATTCTCCTGGGTTCCTCCCAACAAGCCAGTTGTGGGGTTCCTGGCACTTCCCACGTTGGCTGCTCCTCTGTGGTATAGGGTAATGGGTCAGGCACCTGGGTTTCTCTGAACCCAGTTTCCCCAGTGAGGTAGCAGGACATGGGCAGGCCCCTCCAGACCCATGCAGCTACACTGAGTCTTCCTCAATGCTGAGGGGTGCGTCGTGGTAGGACTGCTTCTTCTCTCATCCTGTGTGTCTACACCAGAACTCCCCCTCTCATGGCAGGCACACAGGGGTGTGTTTGTCTGATTCTCCTGATGGCTGTTGGCTGCCTGAAGGAAGCAAGGGTCTCCAATGGCAGCCTGCAGGTGCATGGAGCGTATCTGGCTGCATCTCCTTGCCTGAACTGGGCTGCCCACAGGAAGCAGGCTTTCCAGTGGCAGCAGCAGCACACAGGGGCAGATCATCTTGTCAAACTGATTTCTTCTCGTTACTTTTGGGATTTTATTTGGGATACTGAAACTTGTTTCTTGTTTCATTAGCTTTGCATAGACTGTCTTGATAGCTTGATTCTTGTGCTTTTCCTTCCCTCTCCACCTTCCCACTTCCAAGTCACTGAACTTCACATTTGGATGTTCTACATAATAGCTAGATCTCCCTTAGGTGGACTCTAAAAGTGGAAAACCAACCAGTGGCAGGAATTCACTATCAGATTGGCTAAGTAACTATTACTCAGTGCTAAGCTATGCAGTGTGCCAAGTTGTATTTCATTCTCTTAACCTCCCTAAGCTATTCAAGACATGATGCCTCACATCAAGGACCTGTTGGTCCTCTTTTCTTTCAATCTGTCAATTGCTAAATACAGGATACATGTGTATGTAACATGTAAATGTATACAAATATTAAAATATATAATGTTTAACTGTAAAATTTGTACTATTTGAGTATGCATTTAAAGTCATATGTAATATTTAAATATATACAAACAAGAATTCCTTTTTTGTCATTCTTGGAGATTATAATAACATCCTCTCTACTATCAAAGTCCTCAAACTTTTCCATGCTTTCTGTTATAATGTCACCTCTATCATAGTTTTCAAGCTCTTGTTTTTTCCCAGAGCCTTCCCTCCAGGAGCCCTTCATCCTGCTCTGAATTGAACAAGTCATTCTTTAATCATCTTGCACAGCTCCCATTGTGGGATTTCCCCTCACTGTTCTCTGTGGTTGGACTCTTTTCTTTTTAAAGTCCTGTTTATTGAGGTTTAACTACAACCAGTAGAAATCACCCTTTTAATGAATAGTTCAGTGAGTCTTGAAAAATGTATGCTTTCATTCCGCCACCACAGTGAAGATGGCAACTTGTCTGCCCGCCCCCCCAAATTCTCTTATGGCCCTTCATACTGTGTTTGCCTCCTGTCCCCATCCCTGGCAGTCAGTGGTCTAACTTCTGTTCCTGTCATTTTTACCTTTTATATAATGTCATATAAAAGAAATCATAGAATAATTTTGTGTGTGGCTTCTCTCACTCAGTATAAAGCTTGTACATGGTTATTTCATGGCTTTTTAAAAATCATTTGTAGGATTTGACTAATCGAGGTACTGTGGTTTGTTTATTCTTTCACCAGTTGGTGGATTTCTGGTTGTTTCTAGCATGGGGAAATAGAAAACAAAGCTGTTATAAATACGCACATACAGTGGTTGTGTGTTCCTGGTTGCCTTGTGTAAAAAACACCAGGGAATAAGTAGGTCCCATGGTAAGCATTTGGTTACCTTTATAGGAAACTGCCGGACTATTTTCCCAAATGGCTGTACCAGTTTATGGGCCTAGCAGTGAGGGATGAGAGCTCAACTGCTCTGCGTCCTCATCTACACTGGATAAGTCTGTTGTGTGGACTTTTCTAGGTCATTGTAACAGGTGTGAAGTGATGTCCTGTTGTAGTTTAATTTGCATTTCCCTATTGACTAGTGGTATAGAGCATTGTTTCATGGGTTTATTCGCCCTGCGTGCATTCTCTTTGGTAAATTGCTGAACGAACTTTTGTCTATTTTTGCAAAGAATTGGGCTGTTTGTTTTCTTATTATTGAATTGTAACAGTTCTTTATATTTTTTTCATTGTGCTGGTTTAACTCATATTCTTGCTGGATTGTGATTGCTCCAGTTTTTCCACCTGGCCTTTCTCCTGAGTGGCCAAGGTAAGACCCAGCAATACGCCCACACTGCAGGCCAGGTTGGGGATAGTCTTGCAGGGTGCAGGCCTCCAAATGCAAGAAAGGGGCAGCTTTATTCTGCAGATATTAGAATGGAGTCCTGTAATCTCCCATTCTTAGGCAAGGGACTGTCTGAGTCTCAAAACCTTGTCCATCCAATGGCGATTATTTGGTGTTATTGTGCTGCTTATGGATTTGGTAGGGAATGGCATAGAAAATACCTGCCCAGAGCTTCCAGGCCATTCGGCACTCAGTGAGAACCTTGCATATCCCAGGATAGCTCTAGGGGTGCTCTGTGGGAATTTTAGCTCTAAATCTTGCTGTGCCTGTGTCTTTTACACTTGCCTATGCAGTCAGAGGCACTTTGCCCCATCCCGTCCTTAGCACCCCAATTCCTAGGCCAGTCCTGACTCAGGCAGGGGGCCCTCAGAAGCCCCCACCTGGCCACTGCCTTGTTCTGTTACCTCTTGTCACCCACCTCTCCTCTAGGCTAGTACCTGCTGGAGTCCCTCGGAGGCCTGCAGCGCTATCCTGGCTTGAGTGAGGGTGGGCTCCTGTGCCTCTTCCAACAAGTGCTGGTGCGGTCTGGTGCATTAACTCACTGGCTTATCAGTTCTTTTTCTGTTTGCAAATTGGAGGTTAAAGGGTTTTGTAAGAATGAAATGAGATGATACTTGAAGCATTTAGCAGTTTCTGGCTTATAGTAGGTACTCTATAAATCTTGAAGGTGCTTCCCTCTGGCTGGCCTAGGCCTTCCTCTGAGGCATGGGAGGCCTGGTGCCCAGGGATGCTCTCCTGATCTACCCTCAAACTCCAAGCTTTCCTGGCCTGGATTTTCAGGACCTGCTCCATCCAGAGCTGTTCTTTCCCATGAGCAGTATTTTATTAATTTAAAAAGCACAGTAAAAGTACTTTCAGTGCATCATTGTTCTGAGCACTTTGCAAATGCTAGCTCTTATAAGCCTTATAATCACCCTAGGAGGGGTTGCTTTTTTGATGAGCAAAGTCAGGCACAGAGAGTTTATGACTTGGCCCTGGTCACATAGCCAGGGTGTCAGCTCAGGTCACTTGACACTTCAGCCATTACACTCTCTGGCCTCTCTCCTGGTGACTCTTGTGCTCTCATTGCTCACCTCTGAGACCAGAACCAGCCCTCTGCCAAGCCACTGGTGGGAGCTCCCAGGGAGCTCTGTCCCTACTCCTCTACCCCGGAACCCCTCATTGCTCTGCATAGATGCTATGATGACATCTCTGTGGTTGAGAAGGCCTGGACATCCCTGAAGGACAGGCCAGCCCTGGGGCTGAGATGCCTTACTCCTCAGGAAGATCCCTCCCCCAAACAATCCTGTCTCCCACTGCCTCAGTGGCCACCTGCTGCCTGGGGTGTTTTTAGAGCTCCTGTAACTAAATGTGTCATCATCCCACCAGTTGTGAAGATTGGTCATAAGCAGACCTAGCAGTTCTTTTGTCTGTTTGTTTTTGTTTATTCCCTTGCCAGAGTAGGGGGCAGCAGGAGGAAGGAAAATGGTTGTGTGGTGCATAGCAGTGATGTGTGTCATCGGCTGGTGCCAGCCTGTGGATGGTCCTGGGAGTCTGATTCAGTGACTCTTCCTCAAGGTGATGCAGTTTCCACTTGGACATGTCCAACGAACATGATCTGGAGAAGGCTGCAGTCAGAATTAAGCACATATGCGGGAGGGCCACATCTTGGCACCAGATTCCTATGGCCTGGTGGGCTAGATGCTGTGGGTCTTCAGGGAGGATGTGTCACCACTCCCCAGGCCGTCTCTTCCAGGAATTATCTCACTGGCTTCAGACACAGTCAGGGTCAGGCTTTTCTTGGGCTATATCAAGGCCTCTGACTCCCAGATTCCTATCACAATGCTGGCAGCTGGCATGGTGAGCCTCCTGGCTGTGTGGCCTGGATAGACTTTCAGGATGAGTTAAAGCCAGGCTTGATTCTTGCTGTTACCCAGGAATGTGTGCAGGTAGGGGTTAAGATGAAGCTGTTTTTGTGCTAGTTAGGGACTTTTCCACACACAGTGATTTACAAACACTCAACTCTGTCAGAGTGAATTTCTAAATGAATTGCATGGTGTCACAAATTTTTGTTTTGTTTTGTTTGTGCAGTACCGGGGATTGAACATAGGAAGCTCTAAGTTTTACATCTCCAGTCTCCTTCTGCCACACTTTTCTTGGGGAGATAGTGTTTCACTAAGTTGCCCAGGGTGGTCTGGAACTTGTGACCCTCCTGCCTCAGCCTCCCATGTAGCTGGGATTATAGATGTATACCTTCACACCCAGCTCTGAGTTTTTCTTTAAGGTAGAAACCTTTTTAGTCTGAGCCTACCAATTTTGAGATGGCTAAGGAGTACCAAGGGGTGGTGGCTAGGAGGTAGCTGGGCATCCTGCTCTGGGCCTCAGGATGGGAACTTGGGTGGCACACAGCTGAAGGCTTAGCATGTCTGTGAAGTAAATACAGACACAAGGTTGTAGAAGAGAAGCCTAGACAGACCCAGGCAGGGCTTGGAGGCACATGTCAGAAAAGTAAAGAGCAACTAGAAAACAGGACTGAGGCCGAGGGACCTGGGGTGGGAAGACAAGCAGGAAAAAGCAGAGTGCAAAGGTAAGGACCAGGCGGCAGACCTGGGCGGGGCTGTGGTGTCACAGACAGG
>RJWT010014109.1:10284-21387 GCA_004365215.1 Cuniculus paca
AGGCCACTGGGTGGGCACATGGGGGGGGTGCAGGACTGGGAAAGTGGGTCCTAGAGAAGGAGGCCAGAGAGGCACAGAGGAACCAGGGGAAATTGAAAGCTTAGTGGCAGGAAGTTTTCTTCTGTTTTCCCCAAGGAACCCTGGGAATATCGCCATGCAGGAAGTGATATCCCCAAAGACAAAGGCTGAGCATTGTGCAGGCTCAGCACTACGACCTCAGCCCAGAACTCAGAACCAGAGGCAGCCCTGGGAGCTGCAGGCCTGCACCCCGGGGAGGGAGTGCATGCAGCCCAGGCTTTCCTGGCCTCTGTCCAACCCCCCACCCCCATCTGCCATCG
Organism: Cuniculus paca; assembly: GCA_004365215.1. Classification (NCBI taxonomy): domain Eukaryota; kingdom Metazoa; phylum Chordata; class Mammalia; order Rodentia; family Cuniculidae; genus Cuniculus; species Cuniculus paca. Next base: position 10,623 of record RJWT010014109.1, read on the forward strand.
AGAGAAACCCTTGTCTCCCCTGGTCTATGTAACTGAATTGCAATCACATCAGTTTGTAGCATGGACCTTTTTAGGCATTAGTGACTGGAAGAGTTTTGTTCTATCACTTCACATTTTCCAAACCCACTTCACACAGATGGAATCTTTTGTAATCTTGTAAGGCCAAACACAGGAGGGAAAAAGCGCCAGAGAGCTTGGGCCTAGAACTTGGTTTAGTGAGGATGGAGTGCTCTGATTTCTTCTGACATCTTGATAAATCTTTCTTCACCAACTTTGAGAGTTTCAGCACGGAGGGATACTCAGACCTTGCTCATTGAATAGCCAGGCGCTGTATCCATGTGCCACCACCTTTGCCAGGCTCTTCCTCCTGCAGTTCCCACTGCAATCCTTTGAGCTGCTTTCAGCACCCTCATTGTCATCAGAGATGGAACCAATGCCCAGGAAATGTGACAGGGCTGGGGTCCAACTGGGCCTTGGCCTCTATTCCCTCCATTGCATGAAAGCATCTCCCAAACTTAATGTTTCTCGCTGCTGAGTTTTTAATTTTAATGTTACCTGTCTTCTGGGCACAAGTCTCCTTAGGCAATTGTCAAGCCCTCGGACCCTGTTGAATCAGAGTCTTTGAAATAAATAAAGGGCAGATGGATAAAGTTCCTGCTTTGGCCCCTACCTATGTGACATCAACAAAATGAAAGAGAAATAATAGATTTTTGTTAATAATTCAAGACAGCAGCAGGACTGTGGGGTCAGGAAAGGAATATGGTATTAGCGGCTGGAGCTGAAGCTGAATGCTTCTTTGGCTGTTTCACAGCAGTGTCCCTCAGGAAGGGAAGACAGCCTTTACCATGTGCCCGCCTGTGCCAGGCTCTCTCAGATGGAGTTGAGAAAATAAGCATGATGCAGTGGGAGTATGGATAGCCAGGATCTGACCTGGGTCTGTCTAACTGGGGGTGCACATAGCTCCTTTTCCAGGTGTTTTCTCAAGTTGTCATGGTGTGGAAACATGACTGCAGACTCTTAAATATACACATACACACACCCCTTCTGGTATTTTTTTTTAAAAACCAGGAAAAATATGCAGGGAGCAACTATCAAGAGAGAAATTGGGCAACAACCATGCCCCAGTCCTGAACATCAGTGCGTGAGCTGAGCTTTATGTTCATTTATAACCCACGCTTTCCCAGCACCGGCTTTGGAACCCTCAAGGGAAGAGGCTTTTGTCCTGACAAACAAATTCTAAAGGGGCAGTAATACACATTTGCAGCCTGATTCAAGTCTGTGTCTTGTGTGTGTGCATAGCACTGGGCAGTGAACCCAGGACCTTCGCACTGAGCTATACCACCAGCCCTTTTTATTTTTTATTTTGGAAGAATCTCATTAAATTGCTAAATCGCCCTGGCTGGACTCAAACTGTCAACCTCCTATCTCAGCCTTTTGGAGTGCTAGAATTACAGGAATGTGCCATCACATCCCGCTTGAGTATATGTTTTAATGGGGGAGGGGGGAATAAATGCCAATGATGCAGGTCAAATATACATTTGAAATGAAATATAAACATTCATTTTCAGAACATGGAGAATCATAGTAAACAGAGGTCAATGCTGCATCACCAAGAGATTCGTATTTGATTTTGAGAAGTAGGGTCATGGTCTTCATTCAAGAAAATGAGCACTGAGCCTTTTTCCTGTTTGCTTAAATTAGGTGTGATGAGAATTACATGAGACAACATATGTGAAGTGCCTGGTCTAAAGCCTGCATAGAGGGAATCTCACTAAATGGAGATGTTAGTTAATTGCTGTCATTGCTCTTAGTTGGAGGGTGTGAAGGGCTTGGGAAGTTGGCCGTGTTCTCTCATGGCAGTGACCGAGTACAGTGATGCCCTTTATAGGTGGGAGGCAGCCAGGAAGAGGTGTGTCTCAGGTCCCGGCCGGGTCCCATGCTGTCCTGTCTCTAGTCTGTACATTTGTAGCCAAAAGCGCTGCCCCCTGCCTTCAGCCAGGGTCCTACACACACCTGTGTGGGGCTTTTCTTTCTTCCTTTTTTCTTTTCCTCCAATCAGATTTTATTGGTACATTCTAGATATACATAGTGATCACAGTCATCATAATTTGTACCTGTACATGATATAACTTGTTTTTTTCTCTGCATTCCCCTGACCTCCCTTCAAACCCTCCTTCCCTCCCCAAGTACAAAAGTTTTGTTTCCATTTTTCCTTTTGTCATTTTTTTTACTTTCTCCTTCTTTCTTTTTTCCTCCCCCTTCCCTTGTTTTCCTCCCCATTTGAACATTTTCTTCCTATTCCAGAATACCTTTTATACATTTTGGTCCATATTTACACTTTCACTTTCTCACACCAGAGAATGTGGTACTTAACACGTGTCCAGTTTATTTCACTTCAGAGAATGGCCTCAGGGTGCATCCACTGAGACCTAGAAATGTCTTAAGCTTACCCTTTATTGAAGAGTAGTGCTCCATTGTATAAAAGAACCACATCATCTTTATCCATTCACCAGGTGATGGGTGTTGGGTTTGTTTGCAGGACCTGGCTGTTGCAAACTGGTGCCGCTATAAACATGGGTGTGCATATATCGCTTGGTGTGACACTATTAATTCTTTCGGGAAGGTTGTGTGGGGCTCTTCATTGGGTCCTCTTGATGCATTTGACCAGCACAGCACTTCAGACATAATTACCCAGCTGGCGGGGTTTGTCTTTGCTATTTCCACTGCACACCCTGACTTTCCTAATTTGCATCTGTTCCTGCTGGTGGGGTTCGTTCACCAAAGATCTTTAAAAAGTTCCAGGTGTGTGGCAAAAAAAAAGTTACTAATAATATTGAGGGCTGATATGAATTAATAGGAGATCTCAGAAGTCAGGATAAAGAACTTTAACATCAACTACATTTTCTTCATTCCCTGTCAGGGTTCACCAGCGTGCAAGCTGGGAAAGTTGGGCCTTTGGATAGTGGCTTTGCCTTGGTCCTTTTGTATATTCCCCAGATAACCCTTATCGTAATAGGTTGTTCCCGTTATCCTCAGATAGGAACCAGCCTTACTGGTAGGTAAAGCCTTGGTAATTTGATTCTTCAAATTAGGTTGATAAGGCTGTTGAGAAAGTAGAGACAAGGCACTAATAGGAAGCTTCCCTTCTGCCTGCTTTTGGTAATATGAGAGATGTGAGGGGCCCACTTGAGGGGAATCCCAGGGCATCCAAGAAGCTTTTCTTGTTGCAGCAGGGTTGGACTAAGACTTTGCCCAACTCCAGGATGGAAGATGAATGTCACATGCCCAAATCTGAGAAATCTGATATTCCTCAACTAGATTTTAATTTCGTTAGCCTGGAGCCCTGGAGTTGCATCTATGACAGGATGAGTCCTGCTGTTGGTTAAAAAATTTATGCCCTCAGATAATTCACGTGTAAGAAAGGACTTTTAGTCCCAGAGAAGCTGGCAGAGGGGATGTGGTGGGATTAAGAGTATTTTAACAAGGAAATCTTGGAAAATGTGGCCAGAGTTATGGGGGAAAGTATTTTTCTATCTCTGGTGGCTCCTGCATGTACAGCCACCTGCAGACCCAGCCCTCTTCTCCCACCTGGTGAAGATGGGAGTGTCAAAGACTTCAGCCCTGCTCCGCCTCCGTGTTTACCTTCCAAGGAGATGCTGTGGTGTATTTGCGTCGTGATTAGAATTCCTGTTGAAATGACTCTGTGCTTCCTAGGAACTAGCCAGCTGCGGATGGAGTAAGAAGGAGAAACACAGTCTCGCCCCCAACGTCGTGGCCTTTACCCGGAGGTTTAACCAGGTAAGCATCGCCCTTGCATGTGCCAGTGCCGCTGGCAGTGAGTTGGCCCTGTAGGTGAGCCCCACCAGGATTCAGTCTGAGGCACCTGGTCCCAGGCCCAGACCCCACTTCCTAAACCGCTCGCCTTCATCCACTCTGGTGCCACTGCAGTCCATTTGCACAAAGTAGGTGGAACTGAAAGTGCCTTTGCCATGCTGATGTCACCCCAGGGGCTTTGATCCCACATTAGCTAAAGTTCGAGCCCCTTGTGGTGCTCCGGGAGGTCCTGCATAGGGGGTCCAGCCTCTGCCCCACTCTGGCCCCTCCTCTTCAGGATTTGCATCCTGGCCTGCCATCTTGCCTGATGCCTGTATCTCTGGCCTGCCAGCTCCCTGCTTCCCCATGTGCTGTCCTCTCAAGCCAGAGCTCTTCTTCCCTGTTCAATATGTCAGGCCTTAGCTTGAGTGCTACTCCTTAGGAACTGTTCCTGAGTCCCCAGTTATCTGTCCTGCATCCTACCTTTTACTTCGCGTGGTGCTTTACTCACCCATCCGTGTTCTGTGTCATGCTGTGGTCTGTCTCTGCGTTCTTTGCCAGAGCATGAGCTCTGTGAGAACAGGCACTGTCTGTCTTGTTTGTCACTGTGTCCCCATCGCCTTACTCAGTGTCAGGCATATATGTAACAGACCCTTAGTAAGTCAATGTGAGATGTATGAATGAGGTGCCAGGAAACACTTCTTGCATTGAAGTTTGAATCCAAACTCACGGCCCCTGTACTATTCCAAACTGACCTGGTCCATAGAAACTTTGCTCCAGGTATGCAGAGCTGCATGCCCATTTATTGATTAATGATTGAACACATGGACCAAGGGGTGGGGCTTCTGATTTCCCAGCCAGAGCTGCCAGAGCATGATTATAGATAGAAAGCAACCTGAAGACTCCCTTTGCATAAACCAAAACCCCCAATGGTGCTGTTGGCAGTTTTTCTTCTTTATTCTGTTTTTTCTGGTTTCACATGAGGACATTGGCCTAGAGGTTGCATAATGTGCATGACTGGCCCTCTGGGTTCTGGGGCTAATGTTCCCTTGGGGCCTTGGGTCCAGCTGGGCCTTCCCTCTTGGAAATGTGTGGTCTTGTGCGTCACTGTTGCTCAACATCTCCAGTCCCCCCAAGTGCAGCGGGAGCCTCAGGGAGGCACCAGTTCTCATTTTGAAGCTCAGAGCTCAAGTTAGCTTTAGTGTTATTCGATGCAGTACAATAGGAGCTAAGGAAGGACTTCATACATCTGGACTAGGAGCTGTACACTGTTTTGAAAAGAGAAGTTTCAAGGCCTTTTGCTTCTCTTGTCTTTCTTTAGAAAATTTTTTCAACTGGGCTTAGTCTTTTTTAAAAAACAGATGTGCACAAACTATCAGGGGATTCATAGTTTCCTTAACGAAACTATTTGACTGAGAGCCAACTCAGTCCCCACCTTTGACCAGTCACAGAGCTCCTAGAGGAGGGGCTGCTGGGGATCTGATGTAATCAGCTTTGCACGTGGATGCCAGGTCAGCTTGGCAAAGGCAGTACAGCTTGTTCCGTGAACAATTGCATTGTGTCCAGCTCAGGCCAAGTAGTGAAATGAGCCAGAAGTGAAGGCCCATTTTCTCAAACAGAATGCTCTGGGAAATGGTCTTCCAGCTGACCTGTCAGCTATTCTGAGAGCCAGCAGCTCCTGGACATAGCCCTGGTAGCTCTGGTTTGAAAACTGGCCAGAGGCCAGCCTGGTTAGCCACTGCAGCTGCTTTGCGTGAGATGAACTCATTGGTGTCCCTTCCCAGCAGACTTTTCTCATGTGAAACCAGGACTCCTCATCTGACTCCAGAGAAGACAAAGGAGGCCACTTACCTCTCAGAGCCTCAGTTTCTTTATCTTTAACTGAGAAGAACCATAGTAGTCACCTTGCACAGCTGTTATGGAGAGTAAGTGGTATATGAAGAGCTTTCAGCATTGTGTCTAGCACATGGTATGCATCCAAATGTTTCGAGAAGAAAAGGAAAACATGAAGGTCAGCTAATTAGAAGGAGGTTGCCAGAGGATTTGAGGCAACTTGTACCCAAAACAGAAGGCAAGTAACAAATGTCCTGGCCAGTCCACCTGCCTCTCCATGGGTCTGAGTCCCTTGGGATTACTTCGTACAGTGACTGAATGGAAAAGCTCAGTCAGGTTCACTAAAGGTCTGTTATGTGCTGGGCCTGTGTTTCCACTCCAAGGAGTTCACTGTATAGCCCAGAAGTTCTTCATGTCTTTTGGATCCTGGATTCTTGTGAGAATCTGACAATATCATATGTGAACCTATCCCCAGAAAATGCTCAGATGCATAAACTTGCATTTAACTTTGGGGGTTTCATTGTTGCCCTGAAGTGTGTGCAGGAGCACTATAAGGGTCTCAGGATCAGAGATCTGGGTTTGAGTCTTAGTTCCTTAGTTTATTTGCTGTGTAATCTTGGGCTGACTTGTGGTCTCTGTGAGCTCATTTTTCTCAGGAAACATCTCAAGTGGTTTTTAAAGATTAAATGAGTATTGCGGGTATAAAGAACTTAGCCCAGTACTTGGCAACTAGGAAACAAATCATGTTAACTCTTAAAAACAGAGCAGTGTTGAAGGAACTCTAAGGCCAGAGTAGAAGGGAGAGGCCTAAGTGCAGATGTGAGAGTGGGGATTGTGTCCCAAGAATGCTGAAAATTCTGGAAAAGATGAAGGGGAAACTGGGAGACACAAGGTGCAACCAAGAGCCTGAAGACTGCTGCCATTTGTGGATGGGCATTGGGTGTTGGGCATGGGGCTGTACAGGAAGCCAAGCAAAGGCAACTGGGAGCAGGAAGAGTACTTAGGAAGTGTCTAGAATCTCTTTCAAAGTGAGAAGTGCTGCAACTCGGATCACCCAAGACAGGGCCAAAAAAGAGGCCTTGTAGCCTGGCAGCAAGGGCCTGCTGGTGACCTCAGCCAGACAGTTTAATGGGGACATGACAGGCTAAGCAGTAGGAGGTGGAGATGATGGAGAGGCCAGGTGTGGGGAAGCCCTGCCACAGGGGCTCAAAGGGTAGATGGCAAGAAGGACAAGTAGCCAGGAAGTGGTCATGTTTTCTTCTTTTAAGCAGGCAAAGCCTTGAGGATGTTCATGTTTTGAATGGAAGTATCCAGTTAGACCCAGAATTAAAGATGAGAGAGGGGGATGATCGATGAAGTCCAGTCTAAGAGAAGGGAGAGGCTGAGACCCGCGGCCTCTTCACATGAGGTGAAAGGTACTGCTGCAGGCCACCTTAGGTATGGGGCAAAGAGGCCTGTGGCTCTTCTCCAGCAAAAGAGGAGGCAAAAGTGAGGTGGGGATCAGGAAATTTTCTTGTTACTTTACTCCAAGTAAAGCAGAGAGCTGGCTGTGGAAAGATGAAAGACTCTTGGGCAGCCACAGTGGCCCAGATGAAATAGATTGTGACTTTTAAGTTTCCCCAGAGCCTGTGGGCAGGTGGGCTTCTCTAGTTGTCCTTTGCAGGCTGGAACTAGGAACATAGGAAGATGATTCATCCACACACACAGACTGGCAAAGCAGAGTTTCTGGAAGGACCAAGACATAAGGGAACTTCAAGCACTGAATTGACAGCGATAGGAGATACGTCTGCCTGAGAGGAAGGTGAAACACAGGAGGCAGCAAAAGCAGCAAGCAACAACAGCATCCCTCTTTTCGTCTCTTATATTCTATCCAAGTTACATACCCTGAGGGCAGATGGCACTCACACCCAGGTTGGGCTTCCCATTATCCAACCCAGATCTATGGCAAACCGGTCAGTAGACTGTTAGTAATCACCCTCAATCCCAGCATCACACTTAATTCCAACATCACACACTCTAGATTGAGCCACTTCTGAGAAGCCCCACCTATGGCCACTTGAGGTTTTGGAGGGACATCTAGACACAAGCTATAACAGATGCCAAGGAGAAGGGCTGCCAGGGACAACAGGTGGTGAGAAAACAGACCTGCCATGGAGTCAAGGAGAAGGTGAAGCTGCACAACTTGAAGATGTGGCCCAACACTGGGATATATGTTTGTGGTGTTGAGCAGTCCCTGGTAATCAAGAAGAAGAGATGACAGGAGTGGTGGCGTTAAGAGTTGCTGCTGCTGAAGTGGTCGGGGGCATGAGGTCATGATCATTTCCAGGGATGTCAGAGTTTCCTAAGGAAGAGGTAGAATTTGATGTGGAGAGGAAGACAGTGATGCAAATCCAAATCTGTTACCACCTTTATACTTTTATTTTTTCTAAATGTCATAAGAAAAAAAAAAAGAACCATACATATGTAACCTTTTCAGACTGGCTTGCCCATTTTGAATATGCATTTATGATTCATCTCTGTGTATGTGACTTGGTAACTCATTCCATTTTTTAAAAAGGTGAACATTACTCCATCATATGGATTTGCCATTATTGGTTTATCCATTAGTTTATCCACTCATCTACTGAAGGACATCTCGGTTACTTCCAGTGTTTGATAACTATGAATAAAGCTTCTGTAATCCAGGTGTTGTAGTACATGCCTGTAATTCCAGCATTCTGGGAAGTTGAGGCAGAAGGATCCTAAGTTCAAGACCAGCCAGCCCCAGCAACTAAGCAATTTAGTGAGACCTTGCTTCAAAATAAAAAGGGCTGGGAACATAGCTCAGTGCAGAGGCCCCGGGTTCAATCCTCAGTACCATGAAAAAGAAAAAAAAGAAAGAAAGAAAAGAAAAGAAAGCTTCCATAAACATTTCTGTGCTGCTCTGTGTGTAAATGTAAGTTTTTAAATTGTCTGAGTAAATACCTTGGAGTGCAATTGCTGGATCACATCTGTCCCATTTTTTATTTCCACCAGCAATGAATGAAAGTTTGTGCTGCTCCAGATTCTTACCAGCAATTGGTATTGTCAACTTTTCTGTATTACAGACATTCTCACAGGTGAAAGTAGTGTTTCTTTGCTTCACCTTATCCAGGCCATTCGTAGACAGTTATGTCTCGTCCTCAGTACCTCACATGAGGTGGTAGTGGAGGTGGGGGTGCCACACAGGAATAGAATGTGTCACAGTGCTGGGTGAGCAGTGGGGGGGCATGGGGGAAGGTTCAGGTGAAGGACGTAGTAGGAGTGAGAAGATTCAGGTAGGAAATTCCAGGTCTTCAGGTAACTGAAGGGTTCTTATGGGGAGGCTGATTAAACATAACTTATGGGACCTGATCAGTAAGCATAAGGGCCAGGGAGCAAAGTGGGGAGGCATTTGGCTTCTCCTTACAAAAGGCGGTTTCCTACCCATGGTGGCTCAGAGAAATGCCAGTGAAAGGCAGCGGTGGAGGTGGGAGAGGGTGGGGCCTCTAAGATCCTTTCTAATTCTTGGATTCTAAAAAAACCATGAATGGGCTTAGAAATTTGTGGCATAAGTAGATTTCTCATAAGAATAGATAATATTCTTACACTTGGATTATTCTTGTTTTTTCCCATTGGCTTTATGCTTTGTTTTTATTTGCAGTTGATTAACTGAATAAAATTCTTTGCCTTTAGAAGTATTCTGATTTATTCATCTATAATTCTGTGACATTTCACAGGGGATACTTAGTCCCCAGCAGAAACAATGATAGTGATAATAGTTTATATATAAAAGCTTTTTAGCACCATGACCAGGTAGGATATATTTCAAGCATACATGACTTGTTCAACAGCTAAAAATTAATGTAAGTCATTGTATTAATAGGCTAAAGAAGAAAAATTGTATCATTCTGTCAACTGACCTGCAAAAAACATTTGACAAAGTCCAACATTCATTCATGATAAAAACCAAACAAACAAATACAATCATCTGTAAATTCAGAACAGAGAGAAACAACTCAATAGAAAACATTTACAAAAATCTTTCAGCCAAGGTCATTCTTGGTGGTGAGACACTGGATGCTGTCTTCCAAAGACTGGGAACAAAACAGAAATCTATGTTCTTACCGATTCTAGTCAACATTGTTCCAGAAGACCTGGCTAGTTCAATAAATCAAGAAAAAAAAATGAAGAAAGAAAACTGCCTTTATTCATAAGTGACATGACTGGCAATGTGGAAAAAAAAAAGCCTTTTAAAAAACTCTTCTGAAACTGGGTGTGGTGGGGCACGCCTATAATCCTAGCACTCAGGAGGCTGAGGCAGGAGGATCATTGCAAGTTTGAGGCCAGCCTGGGTTACAAAGTGAGCTCAAGGCCAGCCTGAGCTGCATAGCGAGACCCTGTTTCAAAAAAGACAAAATAAATAAATAACCCTTCTGGAACTAAAAGCAAGTATCGCAAGGTGGCAGGACACAAGATCAAAATATAAAAGTCAGCTGGGGTTATACTCAGCAGCATAAGTGCCTGTCTGGCAAGTGTAAGGTGCTGAGTTCGATTCCCAGTACCAAAATAAATAAATAAATAACAAAATAAATAAAGGTGTGGTGGTGCACACCTGTACTCCCAGCATTCAGGAGGCTGAGCAGGAGGTTCTCTGTGAGTTTGAAGCCAGCCTCGCCTACATAGTGAGTTCAGGGTTTGCCTAAACTGCATAGTGAGACCCTGTCTCAAAAAACAAAACAAAACAAAACAAAAAAACCTGCCAATATATAAAAGCAAATTTCTTTCCTATATACTGGCAATGAAAAATTGAAATTTGAGATTTTTTTTATTTTAAAGAAAAACACAGAAAAATAAAACCAATTAAACAGACATACAAAAAACAACAACAAAAGCCAAACAACAACAACAAAAAAAAAACAATAGTGATACAGGATTTCAAAACAGTCATTTGACTCGGGAGCTAAAAATGGTGGAACAGTAAGCAGCAGAGTAAACAGTCTCTCTGAGAGAAACAGTTCAGATGCTGGAATATAACATCATGGAGAGGACAAGAAGGAAGGAAGTGGGTCCCCTGAACCCAGGAAGAATCTAAAATATGAATTGAAGCCCACAAAGAGAA
>RJWT010014110.1:0-21284 GCA_004365215.1 Cuniculus paca
CTCCTCTTCCTCCTCCTCCTCCTCCTCTTCTTCTTCCTCCTCCTCCTCCTTCTTCTTCCTCTCCTTTCGCTTCTTTTCTTCTCATCTCCTCTTCCACTCCTTTCCTTCCCTTCATCTTTGTTATACAGGATGCTCTACCACTAAGCTGCATCTCCAGCCCTTCTTACTTTATTTTTTCAGACAAGATCTGTCTTAAATTACCCAGGCTGTAAGATAGAACTTGTGTTCTTTCTGCCTCAGCATCCTGAGTAGTTGAGATTAAGGTGCGCAAAAGTCAAACATTTCTAACAACCAGAAAGGAAGTGGAGACACACGGCATCTAAGGTCCCTTCCCTTATTCCTTCAGCTCTGAGTGTGCACTTAAATACATTTAAATAACAGGGCTATTCATGCACATGCTGGGGAAAGTCAATGTAAGGATAACATATTTATATTGTGTTCTTACTGATGATGCAGCATTAGCAAAGAGGCCATTCTAAAGATTAATTCTAACAGTTTAATAACAATTCATTCTTCCTGGAATTTAGCCCAGTGGTTCAAGCGCTTGCCTGGTAAGCACAAGGTCATGAGTTTGATCCCCAGTACCTAATAATAATAATAATAATAATAATAATAATAAATTCTAATATTTTTATGTGCAGATGACATAGAACTAGAAGGAAGCTTATGAATTCAGAGACAAAATTAGTATCCAAAAACATCTTAGACAATAACAGGCTTCAGTGTAAACCTTGTACTTAGATACCAAAAGAAATCAACTGCCTAAGTACAGAAGTCAGATGTCTTGGCAAGAACAATAGCATAGATGGAGGGCATTTGTTGACCAAATGTTCAGGAGTGGACAGTGTTCTGGTGCTGCCCAAGGGCAAAGGTAAGGTTCAGGCTCTACTTGCAGAATGAAGGAGGTGATTTGCAGCTCTTTGTGTACCCAAACCTGAACAGGCCACTCAGAACAGGGCTAACCCATAGCCAAAGCCTTCCCCAGGACAAAGGAATTGCTTCCAGCCTCCTCATTGGGCCTCTCAATTCCCACCATGGACCAAGGATTCAAAACCTAGAATGCATGGACCCCGGCCAGAACCCATGGAAGGTTTCAGTGTGCAATACTTGGTTCCCCAAGAAATGATAATTCAAGGAATTTAAAAGCCAATCCTCTGGGCCAGTGAATGGCAAAGAAGGTTGTGTCAGGCCCAAGAAGGCCAGAGAATTTTCATGCAGGCAAGTGGGAAATGCTTCAGTTTTTCACTCCTTTCTTAGATGAACGTGAAGCATTGTGCTGTTTTAATGTACACTGAAACTCAAGCATAGGGCTGCTCTGTGTACTCTCCTGGAACTTTACCAAGAGTTGCTGGCATTTTGAAAGCTCTGAGTGTTGACAGACTCACCCTGGAGCTCCTGGCTTTACCCGTGGTAGTGCCTAGGTATAGTTCTTAGCTTTGTGAGTCTTAGCATAGGAGCAAACTGCTTGCGTAGCTAAAAGCCCAATCTGAAGAAAGTCAACAGCAGTCAGTTGAATAGCTTTCTTGTAAATTAAAATGTGTTTATGACAAAGTGGGGCAAGCATTTCTTTATTCTATAGAGATCATAGTGGAGAATGTACCCACTTGTATATTTTACAATACCATATTTGTTTTACAGTTAGACTATCATGTTCTTCCTCCTCTTTTCTTGTCCTTCCTTTTCTTCTTTCTTCTTTCTTTTTCCTTCTTTCTCTCTTTTTTTCTTTTCTCTCTTCCTTCCTTCCTTTCTTGTGTTACCCAGGACCTTTGCACTGAACCTCCAGCCCTTTCTTATTTCCCATTTTGAGACAGGGTTGCCTAATTATTAAGTTGCCCAGGGCTGAATTTAAAGTGGAGATCCTCCTGCCACAGCCTCCCAGTGTGCTGAGATGATAGGTGTGTGGCCCCACACCTGGTTTCTTTTTTCTTTTTCTTAACTGTGTGTTTGGGTGGAAAATATCACATGAGATTTTCATTTCGGAATAGTACAAGGAGTGTTATGGAATATTTATTATGGAATGAGACGTGCTGGTATGGAGCACTAGGGAGAATCACAATGCTGGACAGTTGAAAGTGATGTAGGGGAACGAAACTCCCAGCCTACTAGATGTCCAGTACAAGTCTGTGTTCTCTAAAATCGAAGAATGAATTTCAGGAACAACGGAGGTTAAGAGCAGAGTGTATTTATTGAGAGAAAGAAAGCTGTCTGAGAGACAGAAGAGGTCCTGAATGGGTTGCCAAAGACTCTGTCTTTTTTAGGGACTTTTATAGAGTAAAACCACAAGGTTAATGGGTGCAAGGTGGGGAAAACATGGGAATTCGCAAGACAGGCATAAGGTGGGACACAATTATGGTCCACCAATAAGATTAATTGCTCAGGAAAAATTGATTAAATCGGGGACAAATGAGGAAACGAGTCACGTAGCAAGTGGGCATGCTTAACACCAGTGACTCTTTCCATAGTGGGTTGGGATGGTGACTCCTGGCTTCCTCAGCGTGATAGAGAACTATTTAGAATATCAATCCTTAGGCCGTGGCTGTATTTGCTTGATCTTTTGTCTTGAGATCTGGCCCACAGTGAGAGGTGTCTGTCTCCTCCAAGGTCGCAAGACATCTGGTCCTCTGAGCCGGCTCCCTTGAGGGCCCAGCCCTGTCTGACTGCCTATAATATTTCTAACTAACTCAGCTGCCTATAACAAAAGTTTCCAATCTCTGCTGTCCCCTGTACCCAGACCTGCGCTCTCGCAGAGGGTCAGCACCAGTCTGAGGAGAGCATCAGAGCGCCTGGGACACAGCAAGGGAAAAATCACAAACACACAAAGCCCTGACTGCGCTGCCGGGAGGAGTGGGGCTGCCCTGGCCCAGTGGTGTGCGCTGTAGTGGTGTCACGGGCGCAGTGCTGGCCTGGGCTCTGCACACATCGGGTCAGACTTTGCCACTGCTTCAGCCACCAGGGCACCTAGATGCGCGGAGACCCAGGTACCAAGGCACCCCCCTGGGCTCAGAAACCCCCTACCCCACCCACCCTCTCGGCCCGGTGGCCCGACTGGCTTTCTGCGATGCTTCTTTTTTAATTGTAAATCATTACCCAGCTCAGCTCAGTCACCAGCAAACTGCGTTTAATAAATTAGCTTAATCTATTCTGCAAGTGGCTTGTGAGTGTGGTGCTTCCTCCGGTTAAGGAAAACATTTATATTCCCTCCTGGGCTGCACCCTGGGGTGGCCGCACCATGTCCCCTGAGCCGCTGGCCACAGGCTCCAGGCCTGCGAGGGCCTCTTTCCGGCTCCCCTGAGATAATAATTCACTGAGTCACCAAGTCACCTAGAGGGATGGAGGGAGTGGCATCCTGATGAGATTAGAGGACCCCCCGCCAGGTGATTGAGGGGCCGAGATAATTCAGTTAATAGGGGCCTGGGGCAGATTGCTAAACAGAGACGGAGCCCAGGCCAGGGGAGAGCCAGTCATTAGCAATACAATGTTTAGGAGACTTCTTGGAGAATGAGTCATAAAATGCAGGGCTATTTCACCCCTTAGTTTGTGGCCTTTCACTTTCCCCAGCATGAATATTAAATTTGAGATGGCACGGTGGCAACCCATTTTGGAAAGTGTTCTTGGAGCTGTTATTTGTATGGTTGGTTTAGTTTCTCGTTTGTTAACCTTTTAAAATGAGTATCATTGCAAATGGATCACTGTACAACTAGGGCTCCAAAAGGCAAGGGGAATAGAATGCTTTAGAATAGGTTGTTACTAAATGGGGTGAAAGATTTAAGTTTTTATTGATCAAAGCACAAAAGGCATAGAGAGTGAGTTAGTAAATGGCAAATTGCTTTGACAATTCCCAATTTTCATGCAGATTTTGCGAAGCCGCCCCATTCAGAGCCACCAACCGCGGCGTGCAGGGAACCACAAAGCAGGGGACACAGATGGGCCCTGCCCAGCGACCCACGGAGAGCCTGGGACGCTGCGGGAGACGCTTTCAGGGCCACTGCTTGGACAGCCCACATCGTGTGTCCAGAGCAGAGCATCTCCAGCTGGACCCTAAGAGGGTTTCTTTCAAATGCACGCTTTTTATGAATGGAAGGTGCCTGAGGGTTTACAAAGTTTACATTTGGAAAGAATAACTATTCCTATCACCACTAACATGCAAAAATAAATAAAATCTCCGATGGTGGCTGCCACTGGTGCAGAGTCCTAACAGGAAACATCTGAGCAAGGACTTGACCATCTCTACACCATGTGCCACACGTTTGTCTGGCCTAACACTCGTCCCTTAAACTCCGACATTTGTGAAAAAGAAAAAAAAAATCAACCCTTGTTCCCCCTCCCTTTGAAAATAAAAATAATGCTTCCAGATAAGCTGCATTTTTTTTTTCCCTTACCACAGCTGCATTCTGTTATTTTAACAAAACAACTGGCAGGTCTCTAGTCACAGAACTGCTTTAGTCACATAGGATATACAAGATGCATAATTAATATGTTCTTTAAAAGACTTTCTTAATCAAAAAAGACACTAACTATATGTAAAACTATTCACTTTCAGAGAGTGGTTTGTGCAATTTTCCACAATGACAGTAAAGTTGGTGGCCAAATATATTTTTACATATAGCACAACTTGGTAAATGCCTTTTGTAAGGCATGCAATGTGCCACGTTTATATTTGTTTTCCAACTATTTACATTCCACCATCTTCTAGGGAAGATGTTATATTTTGCACAGTTATAAACAACTTTGAAATAAACCTCTACTTCAAATAAAATAATTCACTCATGTCCAGTCTCTGAACAAAAGCAAGTGTTGCTCTGGGCTGGCTGGTCCCCTCCAGCCCCTCAAAGACATCTCCTGGCTTTCCTTGGGACCCCTTAAGGACAAGCTACCCACGCTGGTCATTCAGCAGGGCCACTCTGACAAGGCAGCTGCTCTTTTGCATACAAACTTCCCTTCTCCTGGGAAAAGGCTTTCTGAGGCTGACCAAAGGAAACCAGAGGAAGTGATCTGTTTGCAGTGTCCACTTTTGTTTTGCAGAAAAAAGACTGGATTCCCAATCAGAAAGCCAGAAAGCAAAAAAGATAATGTGACATGCCACTTAGCATGGTCAAAGCCACACACTGGCAGACAACGGAAGATTCAAGGAAAGCATCCCAGAATCACTGCCTTCCATGTAAGCATCAGGGAGTCTGTGTGTCTATTGTGCCTTTGTCTTTCTTGGATTCCCCAGAGTAACTGCAAAGCTGGGAAGTCAGAGTACCTGATGGTATTCAACCCACATCACAGACTTCAGCTGAAGGCCACCAGACAATGGGTGCTGACCACCCAGCAAGCAGCATGCGGGGACCACAAGTGAGAAGCCACCAAGGCAGGGATCATACTTCATGCTTCTTGCACAGGATCTACAGACAGAAAGTACGTCCTTGCCAACACAAGAGACAGGACTATCATATTGCGTACATGACCAAATATCCTAAAGGACTAAAGGGCTGCGGACAAAATATACAAATCCAGTAAAGTGGGGAGGCAGGTGGGAGAGAGAGTATAAATACTTTTAAAGTCTCATTTCTCTACTAATATTTCAGAGTATTTTTTTTCCTTATTACAAAAAGAAGTATGTGATGGTAAAGCAGACACATAGGCAATTGTTCAAGTTCCTCTCTCCTTTTCCCAATTAATATTAATGTTTTGAAATACCACATACTATTTCTGAAGACTTGTTACTTTTTTCTCACAATGTAGGCTGAGCACTGAATCCAGGGTCTT
This sequence comes from Cuniculus paca, assembly GCA_004365215.1. NCBI lineage: Eukaryota > Metazoa > Chordata > Mammalia > Rodentia > Cuniculidae > Cuniculus > Cuniculus paca. Next base: position 5,752 of record RJWT010014110.1, read on the forward strand.
GTCCATGCTGAGACCATGTCACTTTAAAAAAACAAAAAGTCCCTCATTCGACTCTCCTAGCAGGATTCCAGGCAGCAGGCAAACCAGCCTCTGTGATACTTTCTGAAAGCTTCACTCTTGCAGGAGATCACTGCTTGGGGAATCTGAAGCCACATTGTCTGCATAATGTAGGTGAAATACATTGACTCTCATGGAAATAAGTTTATAATACACGTTGGCCTCAGTTTTTGGAGCATGGTTTGGCAATATGTAGCAAAAGCTTTAAAAATGCTCACTCTGAGATATATAATCTAGTAAGTCCATCTGTGGGAGCCCCTGGAAGGTCACCCAAAATGCAAAGATTTTTCTAAAAAAAGTTACTATCTTATATTTGTTACAGGAAAAAAACAAGAAACCACACAAACAACTAATGAATAGGAATTAGGGAAGTTATGGTGCCATACAATAAGATTTCATAAATCCATGTTCAATTTTGTACACATGAGGTGCTCTGAACTGTAGAAAGCAACACAGAACAAAATGTTAATGTGATTATCTCCGGTGGTAAATTATTGGTTTTTTTTTCCCATTTGTGAGTTTTCTATAAGGAGGCTATATTATTTCCATAATCAAAAAAGATAAATTTATATTATAAAATTTTTAAAAATATATTTATATTTACATACTTTACATAATATGTCGATTTTATGCACATACTCTTCGTCAATGTTTTCCCCGTTTATAACATAATAAGCTGATAGGCAAACCAAATACCTCAAAGTCAAAATAAAAACAAAATCAGTTAAATAATGTTTTCTTTAGATCTCCACAGAAAAAATTAACATGCATTTTTTAATTCATGCCAAGGATTACATAGTTACATATTTTCTTCTCTGGTCAAGAGGTAAATTTCATATTCTGTTAACACTGTGATTTTCATTCAGGAGCATACAGAGATTGAAAGTGTCCCAGGTTTTGGTTAGAAAAACCAAGCGGTTGGGTGAGAAGTCGGGCTTCTCAGGGTCACCTCCAGCACACACACCTTGACCCCGAGACACACGTATTTGTCTTCCTGACCAGGCCCTACACAGTGATGGTGCATGGCAAATCTGCAGAAACCCTTGCTCTCAGCCCACTGTGCTATCTGCAAAAATCTGTTTCCAGCAGCAGCCTTGCCATAAATGTGACCCCTTGGCTCTTTTTCTTTTTTTTTAAACCAGGTCAAGTGGCAGTCCCTGTAGCACCATCAGTATATTCAATAAAAATCAAGCATATCTTGTGTTTGAAACATACATTATAAATAGATGTATAGATGGAGCAGATATTGAGAAAAGAAATGGTAAAGATTATGAATATTAAGATTTATATTAATCTATAAGCCTATTAAAGTACAGTAAAACCTGTCCTTCAGACCACCTTTTTAAAGATATCACCTCCCTGATGGGACCACTAAATTTCGGGCCAAATTATTTTCCCATAAAGAACAATGAAAAGAAAATGATTATATTAAGACTACTTCTACTATGGTTTCTTCTCATTGTTCCGCCAAAAATGATTCCAAACAGTAAAATAACATTGATTTTGACCTTGTTAATGAACCTGAAGAACTTCATGGAATACTCAAATGCCAATTTCCATTTTTAACAGTTTTAAAAAAGGGGGGAAAAAGGACCCTCTGCTTTCCGTTTGTGACAAGTCCCGCTGCAAGTAGGGGTGATTTCATTGATATTCGGCAGACGTAGCTTATCTTGATCTTGCTAATGTTCCCTACGGTTTGCCAAGTGGATTTCTCCTTGTGCCAAAAGCTGGAGAAGATTGTGTGATTTGTAAAATATTGAAGAAGCCTTCAAACCGAGACACTGATTGCATTTCTTTTGGTTACAAAGACTCTCACATACAATGTTATAAGGTGATTTTCAGTTTTCCAAAATGCCACTCTGTCCAGGGAACAACTTTCTCTCCTTTGTCCTTGCAGGGCTTCCTGGGCTTTGACTGGGTTTTCTTCCAAACAAAACCACCCTGCGATCCATGCTCCTCGGGCTGGGGCCTGGTTCTCTTCTTTAGGTTCCTGTGCAACTTGCTCACGGCAGTCAGAAACCCCTGAGGCCCTCCCCACACTGAGAGCACACTTCTGGGCATAGCCGCAAAGAGCAAGGCCCTGAGTCTCCAGCACTGTCTCCTTTACGGTCTCCAAGATACAACAGAGTCGTTTTCTCAGGTCTCTGCCGATGCTGTCTGCTTAATGGAAGCACCTGCTCACCAACTGTGCCATAGAGACCTTGATCAGTGTCTCCCTGTTGAAACAGGACCCCTGCCTCACACATAAGGAAAAACAAGTCAGGTGTAGTGTCCTCATGTTGGTGCAAGGGACACATTTTAAAAGGCAACTATGTGAATGATGTCCACTAGGGAGACCCTTTGGAGATGTGTCCCTGGAATCCACGAATTGCTCTTTGAACTGCGCTGTGTGTGTCTGTGCCCACACGCTCTGCTTTGAGCCCAACATCTGCTGTCCTCAGGTGGCAGCAAGCTGGCGTGGACTGGACTCGGTGGCTGGTCACACTGCGGAGCCTTGCTCCTGTGCTTTGACTGCAGCTCATGGGGCTGTCACCTGGGGCTGGAACAAGCCTTGGAACCCCTGGCTGGCCCAGCTCTCTCATGCAGACCAGTTGCTGAGGTCTCAAAGACGCCCCTAGGAGATCAGTGCATGCAGCTATGAGCCTTCTGAACAACACTGTTTACTCTTCTGAAAGGGAAGAGGCCCGTGGAATAGAAGGTGCTTGTTAGCTAGTGGCTTAGGACAGCCTGAGTGGTCTGAGCTCAAAAGCAAACTATAGACGTTCACACTTTAGTCCTTCAGCTACAGAGCTGAGTGTCATCACTGAGTTTCTTTTTCATCTCCAGTTTGAGAAGGAAACAGCAAGGCACAGCGGACAGTGAACGAGGTGCCACCTCTGACCACCTGAGTCTCATTCCAGCTCCATGCTGGCTGCCCGGAGACCTTGGGCGGCCACGCGTCTGGTTGGGACATCAGCCTCTTCATCTGTCCATGGGAATCAAAACACCACCAGGCCACTCGGCCGCAAAGGAGATCACGTGCGTCAAAGTAGTGCACAGGAAAAAGCATTTGCATGAAAGCAAATTTCAAAGCTATGAGCACACATATGAAAAATAAAGCAGTGTAAAAAGGAACACACGCACACACGCGCACACGCACCATACTCAGAAGCCACGGGTCCTCTTCCGAGCGAGCTAGCTGGCTGAGGAGTGGTATCACTACCCAAAGACCCCTAGGCACACCTGGCCCTACCCGAGTCACCTCACTACTGTGCCCATCTCCTTCCCAGCCCCTAGACCCAAAGGACCAACACCCCCCCACACACACACACCATGGTCCTCCAGCTCCCCCAGAAAGCTCACAGATATGAAAATAAGGGTAAGGACGGCCTGTGTGACCATCCCTATGTCCCCTCTGGCCCTGCTCGGTGACCAGGCTTCTCCCTCTTCAGAGACTCCTCAGACCTCAGATTCATTTCTCCTGGAGGCTCAGAGACCACGCTCTGCAGTGTATGTTTCTCGGACACTAAAGACACGTTTCATTGTCATGGATTCACTTGACAAACATTTATGAAAGGATTACTCTGTGCTAAGCACTGGACCAGGTGTTAGAAAGGCAAGTAGAATACAGCATCCTTCTGAGGGCAGACATATACTGCACATCTCTGGAGATGCCTCTTGTTGGCTTTTGCATTCATCTAATACTCAAGCCAGCCCAAAGGTCTTGCCATGCAGAGCAGGTGCTGTCATACTGCTGGGCACCTGTGCCAGGCTCAAGAAATGCTTGAGATTCACTCTTAAAACTTTGGACTGAACAGGACAGAGAGGAAGTGGAGGCTCTGAGAAGGCCTGTCTGGTTAGCCTTGAATGACTTAGGATAGGTCAGCCTGAAAGTCCAAGGGTAACCCCAAAGACAGCTGGGTGTCTTTTCTGGATTGGAGGTTCCAGGCAGACCAGAGAGGACTGCAGTGGCCTGGCCAACTGGCCCTCTAGAGAGCTGGGAATCTGAAGCCAGGGGGGCGGGCGGCAGGCTGCGCCTTCCACCGATGTTTGCCTGCACCATCACCGTCAGCATCAAGCCTGCTCATTGCCTTGCTAAGTGCTTTGGGATTTCTCAAGTAGAAAAGGTGCTATATAAAATCAATCACAGGAAACTCCACACTGCCAGCTCAGAACAGCTACAGTAATCGGTGTCCACTCAATCAATAGTACCTCACTGAGAAGGGTAAAGAACACCATTAAAAAGATGTGCTCTTGGAAAAACTTCCCTCAAGTAAGGGCAGGAAAAGCCCTTCCTTACGTAGAATGCCCAGGCAGCTCGCAATGCATTGTTCCTGCATGGCCAGCGTTAAGCATGCTAGCGAGGGGAGTGTACTGCTCTCTGCCTATGTTTGCTTTTGTTTAACCACGCAAGAACTCAAATTGATACCTGGTTCCTCATCGAGTCTCCTCTAGGAAATGTCCATTGGATTTTAAAATCCAGTTATAGAATGAAAATGAAATTAGCTCTACAGCACTGGGGTAGACAAAAGTGATTTCTATAAATTGCTTGCCAAAGAAGAATGTGCATGTTTGGAATACAGTCTAACTTGTCTGCCTTTAATTATGTTTAACTATAAGGGAATATGTAGATGCACATCAGTTTGTGATGTTAATGAACTGGGATCCTTGGATAATCCTAAAGGAATATGGATCTGAGATAGTTTTGCTTTTCATTTTATTTCTAAAGTTAAAAATGTAAGAAATAAAATCGCCTTACTATATTCACTAACTTCTGACGCTCCTTAAACACACAACAGAGGAATTTAAGTATCTGTGAAAATTAGGATGAGGACATTTTATAGTATTTTTCACCTCTAAGTTGTTTTTGTTAAAGAAAAGTAATGCGATTTTTTTTTGAGGTTGAGAGAATCTTAAAAACCAAATGGTGACAACCACGGACGTTCTCCACGCAAATGTCTAATCTGAGAAAAAAATCTTTCAAGAGTTTCCCTAATGAAGTACTCCTGTGGTCTGAAGAATTTTAAATCAGCCACTAGCGTCTCTTCAAGTCTTTTCCACAAAGTGTAATATTAGAGTTCAAATTGCTAAAGCGAAAGTGATTAAAAAGCTCACATTTATTAGAAAACGTGCGGGTCGTGTGGTCAGAGCGCTTTCAGTGCCTTGGACCCGTGGCGGGTTTGCTGGCTGCTTACTGTAATGGCTGAGGCCTCACCTTAGGAAACTGTGTCCCCGTCTCTTCACTGCAGGTTAGAAAAATACCATTTGTGGCCGTTTTACAGTGACTCACTCAAGGTCACCCCTCTATGTGGTCCCAGTGCCCTGACCCTAACCCTAACCCTAACCCTAACCCACTGTACCCCTTCAGTGGTCTTTTCCCTTCGCTACCTGGCACTTTTCTCCAAAATGATTTTGGTTTCTATCCAAATGGTTCCCAAAGTGTTGGCCCAGACAAGCAATGCTCCCTCCCTCCCTTTCAGAGGGTTCTGTACAATCATTTCTGCCTATGATGTTAGAATCAAGTGCGATCCACTTACAGCAGGAAACTGCCCAGTCACAGGCTTAGGCCGGTGACTTTGCTGATGATCGCTGCTGAGTTCTCAGGGGCTCCCGGAGGTGGGGAGGAGTTAAGCAGATCTGGTCGCAGCCGTGTGTCTTAGCTCTGGCTCTAGCCTCACAGCCCCTGGGGACTGTACCCCCAGTAGGTTTCCAGCATGACTCCACTTCCCAGAGCTACAACATGACTCAAAGTGACCATCGTGCCAGCAATTTCAGGTTAAGTCTGGATAGAAATGGCCTCATAAAATTCTGAGAGGACTGATATGTTTCTTAGTTAATGTAATTTAACTGCATTTTGTTCGACTTCTTGTAAAACCTAGCTCTACCAGTGGAGGTAAAGGATTGATAATCACATACATCCTCAAGTCTATACCCCCAAAAGCAAGCACAGGAATTTTAAGAATGATCCTTATGCAACCAGATTTGTCACTTTTTTTTTTTTTTTTTTTTGCAGCACCAGGGATTGAACTCACGACCTTGTGCTTGCCAGCAGGCACTTAGGCCACTGAGCTAGATCCATGGCCCTTGTCTTTTTGATCTGACAGGGTCTCACTGTCCAGTTCAGGCTGGCCTTGAGCTCACTTTGTAGCCCAGGCTGGTCTCGAACTTGCCACGATCCTCCTGTCTCAGCCTCCCGAGTGCTGGGATTACAGGCCTGAGCCATCACACCCAGCTCAAATTTGTAACTTTCTGGCAGAATTATTTTTTTAAATTTTTAAAAATTTTGATTAGCACTTGTTTTCATTTCATGCAGTTTACAGTCATCTTGGGACATGGTCACATGGCAGACCACAGCTTCTTTCTTTTTTTAAAAAAGTTCCCTTCCCCTTCCCTCTTCTTCCCTCCCTTCTGCTCCAATTCCCCATCCCATTTTTCATTCTTGTTGATATTATTGATCTTAGCTCATGCTATGGCATATAATGTTTACATTAATTGAGCAGAATTATTTTAAAACTTACTTTCCTTCTGTAGGCGAGGTCACACCTTGGTTATAAATCATACTGAGAGCCAGGGAGATCAGGGAGAAGTATGATCATCAAACGCTATTCTGTTCTATTTTTTCCATGAAACATTTCATCAATCAATGATAAAAGACAAGGTCAACTTCTCTGATTCTTTCTCTCTCTCTCTCTCTTTCTGGCATTTCTGGAGATTGAACCCAGGGCCTTTGCACTGAACTACATCTCCAGCTCATTGATTGATTGATGGGAATTTGCTAAATTGCCCAAACTGGGCTGGAACTTACGATCCCCCTGCCTCAGCCTCCCAGAGTGCTGGGATTAAGGTATCAGTGCACCCATCTTTAATTTCCTCCTTTGTGAAGTCTGAAGAAGGTAAAGAACCAAAATAACAAGAAAGAGTGGGATATAAAAAAGAAGAAAACTGTAAGGGGAACAATGTAAGTCCAACCTCAATGCAAGATAAGGCAACACTTTCAAATACTGAAAAACTTCTTCCAAAATTCAGTTGTTTTGCAGTTTCTAGATAAGGGATCAAGGAATAACACTCATTTTGAATTATTTCTTGAATTGATAATTTAAAAGTACTTTCTATCTGGCAGGATTTTCTTTGTTAGATCCCAGGCCTTGCAAATGTTACCAAACTCTCTGTCACTGGGCTACAGCCTAGCCCCTGTGTCAAGAAAAATTTAGTATTTATAAATGCCTCAATAATTAACAAGATAGAACCAAAACTTTCCCCATTTTTCTCATATGCTTTCAGTGTTTCTAGGACAGTGATGCATATGAGAATTACTTGGCAGGTTTAGTGCTAGGTATAGTTATAAGTAAGATCTCTAAACCTTTCTGGGCCTCAGTTTCTCCTCTGAGCTGTAAAGAGGGCATAGCTGTCTCCACATCTCCTTCCAGTTCTAAGAGCCAACTAAGTAAGATCTGCAACATGTAACAGGATCAACAAAATATTTCCTGCATGAATTTCAATCTTTACTATACCAGTATGTATTATTAGTTTCTCGGAAAACTTAAAGTCCACTTGTGACATTTTTGGTTTCTTAAGTATGGTTGCTCTAGAATACAACAAAAATAACCCAAATTTTATGGTCTAGTTGGTGGCTTGGCAACCTTAGAGCTTTATAATTGGAATGTCCTGAATTTCCCCAACGTGTCATTAGTAAAGCACTGGGAATTTCCCACACTGCAGGTGCAGCTCCACACTCCGTGTCCACCATACTTGTATCTGAGGTGATGTCTGGATTTTCTGTGGCCAGCAATTGAAATTTTCAACAGTAAAGCATTTCATCCTATTATCTAAATATGCAGATAGTCTGAAAATACATTAAATGGCATATCCACAGGAGACTGGATATGACAGCAAAAAAGGCAATTTTGGACAATTCAAAGAGATCTACAGACAGGTCACAACTTTTTCATAGCTTCACTAAGGGAAAGCTTGCATGATGCAAGAGAAATCAGTATGAGCCGTACCAAAGTATATTATATTGTGACACAAAAAGCGTAAATCATGTGTGTATGAAAATCATAGGCCCTGAGCTTTAGAGAGAGTTGTGCAATTGACAATCAAATGGAGCTGAAAGGAAATTACGAGGTTTTCAACTAAAGTCTTGAAATAAAGAAAGTAATATTTTACAGAAAAAATTGCAAATGTCAAGTTTAAATCATAAGACTTTGCACCATTGAGCTACTAGCGAGTTCTATAGCTTCTTCAATCCTTATCACAGGGAAAGACCAACTTTCATGCTCAATAAAACTTAAGAACTTTAGAAATACATTTAGAAACATAATTCATGTATTTGTGACTTTTTCCCTCCTTAAATGGCTAATTGTAGAAGAAAAATGAATGAGCACAAGAACTTCTTGGAATGTAACCTATTCCTCCATTTGCTTTGAACCCTAATAAGTCCTTAGGTTTTTAAATAGGGCTGCCACCAATTTGGTCATTTCACAAACAGGGTCCCTGGGAATATGGAAGGCTGTCCTCCCTCTGCGCAGAAACCCCGGGGCCAGCTGACCTTCCAAGCAGCCAACCAATCACTAGTCCCCATGAAAAGCTGGAACCCAGCTGCCCAATTCGGTCGCTCGCGTTCAAAGCCAGACAGGTGGCAATCCAGATTGAATCTGTTGTTGTGGGAATGATTTGATTCACAAACAGGGTTATTAAATTTTATATGGAGACAGGTGAAAGTCACGAGATCCTGGAGAAAAAGCCGTGATTCACATAAATTTATCTTAATAGCTGTGAATTCGGAAGCATAAAGCAGAAAAAAATTAATGGACAAGCAGTGCCCCTCCTCCGCCTGCCGGCCAGCACTCCGCACACACGGTGCCCGCACCCCACGCGTGGTCCGCGCTGCCCGCTCTGGCCGGCCCTTGGGGGGCGTCCTGACCCCGGCCAGTCTTGACGTATGAACTCCAGTTTGGCCCCAAGTCACTGCGAGTGGACACTGCCACCAGCGGCTCTGACACAGGGTTATTTGTTGTCGCTGTTCGCTGTCCCTGTTTGCACATTAATCCAGTGACAATTAGGTGTCAGCGAGCGTTGTTTCTGCTTAGCTGATAGCCTTGGGCTCTGCGCTTGAAGCCCTAATCAGGAGTGTAAACTCTGCTATATTTCAATTTGGAGAAGCGCTCTTCCGCTAAGAGGCCCCTGGCACTGCGATAAATAAAACGCCTATTTACTCTATTGCCACACTTAGACATCTAATGCACTTACTACCAGCCCCCTAATCATAGCCTACAGTTAAAACCGCCTATAAATCACTCCGCCCTCGGCCTGCACATTAGCGAGGCCATTTCCCCCAAACCCCACAATGAGCACTGTTTCCTTTTCTTGTTAGTCAAAAGCTGGATGATTTTTATTAGGTTAAAGATGAGTTCACAGATGGTAAATCGCGTGCAGAGAAATGAGCTGCAGAGTGACCCAGAGGCCGCGCGCCGGGCCGAACCGGGACCACCGAACCAGGACCCGGCCTCGTCCCAGGAACCGCGGCCCCAGGGCGCCTGAGCCGGCCGCCCAGCTCGCGCTCCTTCCCTTTCAATCCTGGATCTCAGGTGGAATTAGGAGGATTAAAGCGGCGGGTAAATGAGGCGAGTGTGCAAAATGACTCCTTTCTGATCCAAACGGCGCGCTCCGTGCTGGGGAAATGAGATGCCCATTTAAATCCCATCCATCCACCGCCTGCGGCCACCGCCGTGTACCTGCCTACTTAGCCCAAGGGTTAATTAATTGAGGCTTCAATGCACTATTGCGAGAGCATTATTGCATTTGATACTCTACATCTGTGATTTAAAACTCTTTCAGTCCCTTGTCAGCGAGGGAGGGTTTTTAACTAGGAAATTAGCATTCAGATAAGGGAACGCTCTATTTGCTTCTGAAAGGAAGGAAATATTAAGGATGCTGGTGCACAAGCCGGGCTGTCATATCCTGTCCCATCCTGGAGGAGCGAGGCCAGGCTCCCCCGGGAGCAGCCAGGCCCAGCCTCCTGCTGGGGGAGCGGAGAGGGCTGCTAGACCCGGGACCCACTCCTCCCGCAGCCTGCGACCTGCTGGGCATTTACCTCTGCAAAGTCGGCAATATATTTTCTCCCCACATCTTAGGAGCTGATTCTTCTTAAAATGCATTGCCACGCTGCCGCCAGCGTTAGCTTTCTGACTTCCCCCATGGGGTTCAGGTGGAGGAAGTAACCCAGTTTCTTAGGAAGGATGAGAGGTAAACATCCCAACAGAATTCTAATAACACTGCCACTAATGCAAGGAGGATGCCGCTGTTAGCCCTTATTACCCTTATTTTAGCAAGGGATTCGAGGGCCAATACTAGCAGATACAAAGAAGTACAAAAATTAGTGGTTGACGAACATTCAGGACCAGAAGCCAAGTTAGAATCCTGTGACCTAATAATCATGCTGTGATGTCAGATGTGGACATCGTTTGCATGCAAAATAGATAGAGTTTAAGTTCTGAACTCTCAGGTAAAAACTTTTTTAAGAAAAGAAACAAAAACAACGAAGCCTTTGGCACTTTACTTATCACAAAATGAGCAGTGAGTTCCTTTCTTGGCCTCAGGGCCAGAGGAATTTGGAAGGCTGTGGATCCATCAGCACCAAAACACTTCCCAGTGAAAGAGGCGGGACTGTTCCTCCACCGGACCGGAGCTTTTCACCTAATTAGGTGCCAGCCTCGCCTTCTGTGGGGTTTCACCCAAGGAACAGTCTGGTTGAGTAAGCTTCTTTGGAATTTACGTTCATCGAGCTTATGACTGGAAACTGATTTGGATGGTGTGTGTGCAGAGGTGCATGAACATGCGCGTGGGAGAGTGTGTGACATCCATTCCATATTTTCTTCTAACAGTGATCATTTAGGTGCTTACTGCTTAATGATTACCAATAAACTTTCCTTGAAAATGCTCATCATGTGTACCTTGGTCAGACTCCACTTTCTATGTCTTCTCAGTGGCATTTAAATAAAAAAGGAATCAGAAAAAGCTGACAAAATAACAAGAAGTAATATCTGGATGGGGTGTTTGCTGCGTTTGCCTTATGATTTCTTTGTCTTCTCGATCAAGCCTTGAGCCATGGTGCCAGTTTCGAAGTTGCTTTGGTCCATTTTGTTCCTAGCCTAACCTTGTTAGGTTTGTGTGTTCCATTCAAGTGTTTTACAATACATCCAGTCTATATGGCACCGTCTCATTGGTGGCAGTCACTTTTCTGCTGCCACATGCAGAGAAACCAGATACTTTCCATTTATTTTAAACCTGTTTGATATAATCCTTTAGAAATAGGAAAATTAGAACTTGGTTTTCTGTCCGCTTTGCACCATATTTTTCCTACATTGCTCACACTGGTTCGTTACATGAAGGCTTTTTCCTGGGACCCCTGGGTGGCCTGCATCGGAGTCTTCAAAATAGAAGAGCACTGCAGGAAAAGCATATAGCATTTTGGAGGAAAAGAAATGCACACGTAACTCAATAAGGTATAAAAATTGATAAAATGAAATGGTGAAATTCTGAATCCATGTACATGACAACTATGCTTTGGGGGACATTCAATGGTGTCAATCTCCTGAGACTATTCTGCTTTCAAAATAGAAGGGGAGACCTGCACATTTGGAGCAGCTCATAGGACCAAGGGATGCCACTTGGTATCTGGAAAGCGACATGGGGCTCTGTATGGAATGGTTTGTTACAATGCTTAATTCAAACATCTTTCCTTAGAGTGGAGCCAGCAATCCTACACCCTGAAACAAACCCTGTCCAAAAGAAAAATACAGAGACTGAAGACAGAAGTGAAATTCCTACTGAGAAACTGGCACCTAGCAAATTTCTGTCTGTGAGGAAAAAATTTTAATATCAAGGCCACAGAGTACAAAATCAGCCACAAGTACTTCTCTGATGTGTAACTCCATTCCTCATATCACATCCAAGTCCCTCTGAGGGCAGTCAGAGCTTTCCTTGCTCATTCACAAACATGGAGCTAACTAAATAGGACATGCTCAGCTTTCCAGGTCCTGGGATCAGAAAAAAAATAGAAGGTTGGTCACTCTGGACAGAAGCAAGGAGGATATCTCCTCTTGTCCCTTCGGCACACAATAACCACAACAGACTCTAGACAGTACCTTGGTAGGGAAAACAGTGAGATCTACTATGACTCAAGGAACCATTCCAAATCCCTGAAACGCAGTTTTACTGTGCAGAAAAAATAGCTGAAAAGTGGGCTGTAATCTAGGATGAAGGATTTTAAGTGGACAACTGAGGCATTTAGTGAGATTTGGCCTGGGGAGGTGTCAAGGGACAGCAAGGAGAGAGGACGGCTAGGAAGCCATCTGGTGCTCCCAATTCCCTGGAGACCATTTGAGCAAAACCAGAGAGAGAGATCTGAGATGTGTTTAGCAAATAGCAATATAATAATTTTTTAAAAGTAGTCTGTCCTTTTATTTAATGAATTAATTTTATACTGGGGATTGAACCCAGGGTCTTCACATTGTTATAGCCCCAGCGCTTATTAATCTTTCTAAAACTTTGAGACAGGGTCTCACTAAGCTGCCCCGTGTCTTTCTTTCATAGGAGCACAACAGAGGTTTTTGATTGTTTATTCGTGGATTTGTTGTTCTTGGCTTTTGTTTTTGATGGAATTTAATTTGCAAGAAGGAAGCCAAAGGTTAGCTTGGATAGTTGAAAATGCTACTCTCTACCTCACCGAAGGGCCAGTTTTGAAGTGGGTTGCCACAAGAAGAAACAAGGGCCTTGCCTGCTAGAGATCTGTTCTGTGAACTTCTCCCTGGCTCCCCTTAGCATGGAATAATACTAAGCAGTGAGACTGCAACATTTTTTGCTACTCCAAGGATGCCAACATGTCCTTCTTCTGCTAACTGGGCTTCCCCAGTTCACAACCTGAGGTGTAATTCATTTCTCCATTACATAGGTAGAAGGCCAATAATTGCACTGCCTTCCTAGAGTACACATACAAAACAGGCAGGTGAACTACCAGCAGGTCATTTCCAACAGAACCATTAAAAAAAAAAACCAGAGGAAGAGGAATCTGAGAACCACTTCAAATTACCTCTGGGATTCAGTGGTACAGAAATATAAACAATAAACACAAAGGTTAGTTGATGAGTAAGTACACAATTTTCCAGGTAGCAAAAGAACCTGATCTGAAATGTTTTAAAATGCTGTTTTTCAAATGAAGCAGGTATGATCTTACTTTGGTAAATCAAATAAGTTGAGGTGATTTAATTCAAAGTGATTTTTTTTCAGCAGGGAGAGGGTCAACTGTTTGCTTTAAAAGGGGGGTTTGAGGGTATAGCTCAGCAGTAGAGCAGTTGCCTAGCCTAGTAAATAAATAAATAAGTAATAAAAATTTTAAAGAGATTAAATTGAAAAGGGCCAGATTCTTAATGGTAAAGAGGAAAGCAGCCTTTCAATGAATAATTTTCTTTTTCTTAGTAAGGGAAAAACAGACGCATGGGGGAGTGCTGACTGAGGCACTCATAACACAGCAGCAGGCGTTGTGGGGCATCTGGGACCCCCAGCTTCTTAGAACCAGGACAGTGGGAAGCAGTTGATTTCACCAGCCACACCCCCAAAGTTGGTCCTGTTAGCAAGTGTAATAGGACTTTTTCAGTTTCATAAAATATCTTGATAACTGGAAAGTGCCAGTTAATGGTTACCTGTTCCAACTATGAATTTCACAGAGATTAATATACCCCTTTAGGTCTCTCCAGATTCCATCAGGAGGCCTCCCCTGGTCTTGGGTATTTTACAATCTCTGTGGGGGTGAAGCTCCACAGAAACTACCATTCAACAGCCTAACTGTCATCTTCATCTTCTTCTGGCATAAAAATACATATTTTTCCCCATAATAAAGATTTTTTATAATAGCAATAAAGTAGCTCCAGAGAACACGGTTGTCTTGAGATAGTTTAACTGTGTCTGGTACCTCATAACGCCCTGGGGAGACAGCAGCCCATAATACTCCCTTTTGCTGCTATGTCTTTGGTTAATTAAGGAATAAAGCCAAAAGGTCAACGCTGGAGAAAAGTGTAAATCTTCAAAACTTTTCATTCTTGACCCAAACTCTGTGTCATAAAACCTCAGTTATTTCTGGAACAAGCAGTACACCCATCCAGTCAGCAAGGAGAAACCAGAATACACATTATCTTTAAAATATGCTTCTGACACTATGAAAATAAATTTGTAACCTCTGGACTTAGAATTACGATTTTGCCTTTTTAGAGAGAGACCCTCACAAACCACCTGCCAGTCCCCACTGGCTGGAAAGAATTAACCACAGGAAGCAGCTCTTTGGGCAAACCCCTCTTACCCCCGAATTTCAGGGGACTGGCGTCTTGATGCTAACGCAGCGAGGAGGCAAGAAAGTGAGGGGTATGTGTGTGTGTTGTGGAGAGGAACAATGAATATGAATATTCATCTTTCCAGCTTATTTATTACTTCATTGCTGCTGTGAATGCAAAATATGATTTCAACTCCAATCATTTTATTAGATCACTGATTACCGTGCGTCATAATGAGCAAGGTGGTTTGGGCTTTTTTACTGGAGCTGCATTCTTTTGCAATTGAGGGTTACAGACTGTAACACAGGCTCCCCACTCAAAATAGAGATTTCTGACCAATGATACTCATTCTAAACAGGATGTTGCCCCTAAGCTGATTTGTTGGAGCTGCTAGAGTACAATAATAAATATTACTTGTCTTCAAGAAATAGAACCATTCACGGCTATGCTAATTGGACGAAAAGTGTTATTCCATTATGAAACTAATTATATGTCATCTGCTTCTCTCTCCGACGAATAAATGGACAGACAGATGCTATGTGGATCAATTAATGTTGTGATAGATCAATCAATTGATTTGGACCTACATAATATGTATTTATTGAAGAACAAAAATGATTTATTTATTTTTCTAGCAAATAAGAGAATCTAAACGTGACTATTCTATAAATGGGAACAGATGATGAACCGAGAGTTGCCATTGTAATCCTGCTGTGAAAAAGAAAATTCATCCTTCTTTTGCTTACATATTCAGCAGACATTATGGCTCAGTAAAAATGGGATGTTTAAATATTTGATAAACACGGATATAGCAATGCACTGCTAAAACTGCTAGAGTAGCCTGGCAGACTCTCATAAAAACATAAATTTGCCCTGCATATAAATGGAAGTATTTTGTAATTCTGGTCTTAAAATTACCTCTCTTTCTGTCTCTCTCTCTGTTTCTCTGTGTCTCTGTCTCTGTCTCTCTCCTCTTCCTCCTGTTTTTCCTTTACAATTGGTGTTTGTTAGGGCCCAGGACAAGATTTAAACCGTGCGAACTGCCAGATTCTGACCGAGCGAAGGGTCTCGCGCTAGTGCCTCGACATTTGCAGGCTTCTCTCTGCTGTCATCCAGTGGGAGCCACCAGAAAGAGTCCTCAGGCTCTACTGATTTCACCTGAAGGTGCTTCTT
>RJWT010014111.1:0-21277 GCA_004365215.1 Cuniculus paca
ACACCAAAGCCCTGATTACCTGGAACGCATTTTGGCAACTCTACACCGAGCTCCTTGTTCACCCAGCTTCCATTACCAGAACACCGATACTCAGCTGGAAGAGCACAAAGAACATGATTACACCCACCACCACATCAGCTCTCTTCTTTCCATCCCCTCTTCCGGGCATAGCCTCAGCACCTCTGGGATTTGAACAGGCAGTCAGATCAGGTCAGCTAAAAACAATCATCAGATCACCCCTCAAAGAACTCCTCAGCCCTCTATCCTGCTGAGGACAGAGGAGAGGAAGAGGGCCGTGTCTCCAGAGCAGAGGAAGAGGGTTGTGGGGGTGACTGGGAAGGTTCACGTGGGAACAGAAAAGAAGAGAAAAGGAAGAGGAGGAAGGGAAAGGACAGGACAGGACAGGATAATACATCATTTTGTGTCTCACCCAGTATCAAGGCCTCTACATCAAGAAAGCCAGTCATGGGCTAGAGATGTAACTGAATGGTAGAGCACTTACTTGCCTAGCATGCATGAGCCCCTGGGTTCAACCCCCAGCACCATACGAAGAAGAAATGAAAAAGAAAAAGAAAGCCAATCATCACAGCAGGTCAACCTCCAGCCAGAAACATCCCCCCTGTGTGTTTCATATGAAACGACTGGTCCAAAGCTGGATAATCACATGAGGTGACTGATGTAGGGAATTCCTGCTGCAGCTGTGGAGCTGAGCTGATCACTAAGATCCCTCACAAATGACCTCGAGAACATCCCCCATCCCACATGAAAGTTGTATCCTTAGACTAAGCCAAGAGGGTGATGAGGTCTGTTCTGTCTCCCTTGTTTCTATATAAACTCTCTCTGACTCAGAAAGGTTGTACTCTTTACCCTCCAACACATTCACACTCTCTCTGATGACCCTGATAGAAGAAACCTACCGCTTCCTTCATGTTCCATGTAGTAATATGGTTCCTCACAAGTGTAGTGAATGACAGAATCAAATAAAGTAGCTGCTGGTTCTTCAACTTTGCCATTTTGAATGGGTTCAGGGTCACCACAGTCCACAGCTACAAAAGGAAGGGAGGAGACTAATGGTCCAACAGTCACTTCCTCCCAGGAAGGGCTACGGGGTCAGTTCCATCCTGACTTCTTCCCCTCCCCATATTTGTAAGCAACCCAGGATGAATCTCCCTGTGCCAGCCTCTACAAATGACCCAGCCAACCCTCTAGCCCACTGAGATCTGCCAGTACAGATGGACCCCTAAAAACTTGAGAGGAACCTGGTTCTCAGTGGTTGGTGGAGGATCCTGCAGAAAACAAGAGCACACCTAATTGGGGGTCTTAACTATCAATTCTACAGCTCCTTTCTTTAGAAGAAAGCCACTAGTCTGAAGGACCTGGGACCAGCCCAGTTCTGGAACTAAAAATTATCCATGACTGGTTTCCCTTCTCCAACCCAATTACTCTCTCACAAGCCTAAGAAGAAAGCACACATTTGAACTGGGGCACAGGGTGGTAAGGATGAAACCCAGGGCCTCACATATGTTAGGCAAAGACCCCACCACTGAGCTCCCTCCCCAGCCTTCTATTTTTAGTCAGAGTCCCACTAATCTGCCCAGCCTGATCTCAAATTTGAGATCTTCCTATTCAATCTTGGGAGTCCCCGGGATGTACCACCTTATGCACAGCACCACAGTTTATTTTTTTTTTTTGAGACAAGGTCTTGCTGTGTAGTTCAGACTGGCCTTGAACTCACTATGTAACCCAGGCTGGTCTCAAACTCAAGGCAATCCTCCTGCCTCAGCCTCCCAGGTGCTAGGACTACAGGCATGCACCACCGTGCCAATCACCACATCTGAATTTTGTTGGGCAGATTTTGTAATTGCCTTTGAGAGGAAAATTAAGAGTTTCACGTTGATGAGACACATACGTTGGCATCTCACTTTGGAATTACTCCACGTTCCATCGCTTAGACAAGTAGAATACGCAGACATTGAGATAGAGCTTCCCTAGAGAATAGACATCATCGTTAACTTTTAAAAAGAGATTATGAGAAATCAAAAACATGTAATTGATCTCTGACCTTGGATCAAAGAGGAATCCTCACAGAAAGAAGAGAAAAAAAGCTTAGGAACATCTTAGCAGAATGACCCAAAGTACCCAGGATTTAAGACTAAAAGACCACTGTCCACTGCCCTTCCCCAGGAAGACTCAAAGCAGAGCAAAGATGTCAAGCCGGCCGAAGAGCTCTGTGACTCATGAGGGCAAAGATCTCGAGCCATTCTGTCCATGGCATAGGTGTTCATACCTTGGTCTAACAGGGACATCAGGCAAAGAATAGGACAGTACACTAATCCTAACCCCGGGCCAGAGATTTTCAGAGAAGCTAAGCATACTTCACCTCTACAATTTCGAATCCTTCCAGACAGATTATCTTTACCACATCTTTAAACACATATTTTGGCTTTTCAGGCTCCCAAATTGTATTGGCAGGGACTTCTTTCGGGCAGGGGATTGCTTGGAAAAGATGAAAATTGGGAAAGAAAAAAAGTTTTTATCAGCTAGTTAGAGACTATTCTTTTTACGTCATTCAACATTTTCTAAAATTGTCAGTTGTCCTCCGTTCCAATGCCTTACATTCTAACATAATACGGCTTTTCTGACCCACTACCCCAACTCATCTGCATTGTCGGGTCCAGTTGCAGGATTACTAGACAGCAAGGCATTTCTAACAATACTGGCAGGATTCAATCTTCCTGAGGAACTGAAGTGTCTCAGGACTCTACCAAAAACAATCCGTTTTGATTCTACATTATCCAGGGACTTCAGTATCACCAAAGAGGCACTTCTAGGCTACTCACGATCTCCATGGTAACGAAGTTTCCAGCCTTTGTTTTGCCCCGTTAGGTCAGTTTGAAAGATGATATCAACAGTGTTACTCTTGGTTTCTATAGTTAGTGGCCCAGGAAATCCATTACCACAGTAAGGACCAAACTGTTGATTTCTTGTAACAAACTGAAAGGAAACAAAATGATGAAATTGGAAAACAGAAATAATGAAAGGAATGAGGTTAAATGGGAACAAGAAGATAAAAGTAAATAAAATAATAAATAGAATATCAAATAAAAAGGAAAGAAAATGAGGGATAGGAAGAAAGATAATTTTGTCTTCAAGAAATCTCTCACCAGCATGGTGGCACACGCCTGTAATCCTACTACTCTGAGGCAGGAAGATTGAAAAGTCAAGCCCAACCTGGGAAACTTAGCAACTTAGCAAGACCCTGACTCAAAATAAAATATAAAAAAGGGCTGAGGATGTAGCTCAGTGCAAAGACTCTGAGTTCAATCTCTAGCAACACAAAAAAGAAAAAGAGGAGGAAAAGGGAGAAGGGGAGGGAGACAAGTTGGGAGGGGAAAGGGAGGCGGATGAACTCATCATCTATCTATGTGAGTTGGAGTGATGGCAAGAATTCATCATCAACCACGCACATTTAAGCTGTCATGGCAGTTCCCTTTTGAGTCAGCTGGTTCCACATCAAAATCTTCTCTCTTCACAGTCACCACCACTTGGAACCCCTCCTCCAACATAATCTGGTATTCACACCTTGAGTTCTCAGGGTATGGATTGGGATAATTGGGACTTGCAATCTCCCCAATCAGTGTAGTGAATACATCCCCACTGCAATTGACTGAGGGAGAAAAAAAGAAAAGGAGAATCAAATAGAGGGCTAAGCAAAGAAGTTCCTGCCCTGTTCTACCATCCCTTCTGTCATAAACTGATAGTCCCTCATTCAGACTCTCCTAGGGTCCATTTCTGACTGCAGTCCACGGGGAACAATTATATACCCAGTACGTACCAGTAGAGACATCCAGTGCCTGTTTGATTCCCATCATTTTGCTTATGTTGAAGACTTCCACGGTTATCAGTAGCCTTGGGTAGACTCTTCAGAGGCATCTATTTCTTTCTCCAATTAACTAACTTTATTCTGTACCCTTGTATAATGGTTTAGATCTTAAACATCTCCTAAATTCCCATATACTAAAGGCTTGGCCTGTGGTGTTACCAGAAAGTGGTAAAACCTTTAAAAGATGGGTTTCAGTAGAAGAAAGTTGGGTCATGGTGTACATGTACTTCAGTGAACACTGGAACTTCAGTCTGTCTCTCTCTGTCTCTCTGTCTCTGTCTGTCCCAGTGTTTCTGTCTGTCTGTCTGTCTGTCTGTCTGTCTGTCTCTCTCTCTCTCTCTCTCTTTCTCGGCTTCCAGCCACCATCAGATGAGCAGATTTATTCTACCATGCACCTCCACCATGATGTTCTGCCTTGCCACAGGCCCAAAGATATCAGACAACTGACTACAGACTGAAATCTCTGAAGCCATGAGCTAAAATAAACACTTCTTCCTTTTAAATTATTCCTCTCAAGCATTTCCACACAGTGATAAAAGACTAACATACCTTATCTTCTTCCCCTCCTATGCTTCTCTCTGAACTTATGGGTAACTGACAATGGATATCAAATGAGCATGAGCCTAATCAAAATTGAAAGATAGGCAAAGCCCTTTCTGAGGGCTCACTCCTTCTTGGTGCCAAGCTCACCTCCACAGTTCCTCTTATCATCATGGAGAAAGTATTCTGGGGGACAGGAGCAGAAGTAACCACCAATGAAGTTGTTGCAGAAGTGGCTACAAGGGACATCTGCAAAATCTGTGCACTCGTTTACATCTACAAGGAGTAGAGAAAGATTGAGGTCAAGTACAAACTGGAAAGAGGCATGAGGTTAAACTCAAACCTACAAGGGTAAGAAAAAGTAAGACAGATTCAATGCTTAAAGGCCTTCAAAAGCCAGATTTCAGAATGGCATTATTCTATATCACTTTCCTGAACCATGGTTCCAGAGCTGTGCCCCGCCATTGGACAGGCATAGGGGAGCTCTAGAGCCCAGCAACTGCCGACTTTGCCCACTTAGGGTACCAGTGCCAAAGACAAACCTTCTTCAGGAGGGAATAAGGAGCACATTTACCACTTTATACAATGTTGGACCTTCTTCCAAATCTGAACAATAATTTGTAGGAGCTTATAACTCCAATTCAACCTGAAGATAGCTGTAGAAACGCCCGTAATTTGAAGGTTGGGATGCTGTATATTGAATGGGTTTGAGCACCATACATTCCTTGGGAAATTCTTGCTACATTATTAACTTTCTTAGTTCTCACTTTCTTTATCTTTATATGAGGATACTTACCTTGAAGTGTTGCAGTGAAGATAATATTACTTTAGCAAAATTGCTAACAGTGCCCAATTCATAGTGGTTCTCAACAAGTTACTATTTTTTATCTACTATTATCACTACCGTCACTGCTAAAATATGATCATACATTTGCATTTCACAATGGTGACACATGGAGGGACCCAGGACAAGTCAATATTTTGATTTTTGTTTTGGTTTGTTTTTTTTGAAAGAGACTCACTATGTATTCCAGGTTGGCCTTGAACTCAGTGATCCTCTTGCCTCAGCCTCCCAAGTGCTGGGATTACAGATGTGTACCACCATCACGCCCAGTTAATACTTTGTAAAATGATACAAAGAACCCTCACTTGATGCACTGTGCAAGATTCTTTTTTTTTTTTTTTTTTTGTGGCACCGGGGATTGAACTCAGCCTTGCACTTGCCAGGCAGGCACTTAAGCCGCTGAGCTAGATCCCCAGCCCTGTGCAAGATTCTTTCTGCTTCAAATCTTTTGAATCTTACCAATGGCAACATAATAAGCAGCAAATCCAGTGTAACGCTCTTCATTGGAGAAATCCGATGTAAAGATCACCTGGAGTTTATTATATGGGATGTGGAACTCTTCTATGATGGGGGAGTCGGGATTCTTGCTGGTCCTCTGTCCACAGAGTCTTCCTTCTTCAATACCTCCTGACACTATCTAAGGGAAGAGTTATAAAGATGCCTTGAAAAGGTTAATATTTTGGAATGGAGATAACAGAAAAAGGGACAAAAAGAGGAGACCCTTGACCTCCACAAGGCTCTTTGATTCTGGTCACAACATGCCTGAGGCACCCACTCCTACATCCTCCTCACCCTGGCCTGGCCTCCCCCACTGTCCTCCGTGTGGATACCTGCACTGAGTCGTACAAGCAGTTCTCCGACAGCTCTATGTCCAGATGGGTGAAGTACAGGTGGATCCCGAACCCTTCCGGAACCTCGACATCCCAAGTTTGCTTTATCTCGTTGGGGTACGCCTGAGGGTAGTTAGGGGACAGGATCTCCCCATGCAACCTAGGCTCTGCATAAGCCCAGGCCCAAAGAGAAAACAGGACCATGCACCTGGGGGAGAAGGCACAATGAGGGGCGTCACCAAGGGACTCAGGGCCTCATGCAGTACTCACAGATGGAAGGAAGGAAAGAAAAAGAAAAAGGGAGGAGATTCTTAAGGTGGAATAAATCAAAACCCAGGCTTCAGGTCTGAGCCCTTTTCTCAGAAGCTGGAGGGAATGGGAACCATGTATATCTCGGGAGATCCCAGGTCACTCACCACATTGCTGGTAGTTTGCCCATGTCGCCAGTCCTGGCTCTCTGCTTCCCTGGACTTTGGAGCTGAAGTGGTGAAAGGCACCCGCTTTGGGGGTGAGCAGTCCCCTGGGGTTCAGCGTCACTTTCCTAAGAAAAACACAGTTTAACAGAGCAGGACCACTAATTGTCACCATGTGACACCTGGCCTCTCACACCCTTCCTGGTCCGACTTCAACTAATTTTCTAGACTAGAACTAAATCTTCTTCTCCCGTTACTTCTCTGACTTTCTCCCAATTTTTCTCCAAAAGGAATAAGTCATTTCTCCCAGCTTCCTTCTCTTCTTTTCTCCTGCCCCACTCTCAGCCCCCTGTCAGTCTCTCTCCTGCCCTTGCAGAACAGTACCCCCATTTCCACGGGTTATCAGGAGTCTTCACCCACCCAACTAGCACAGCCCCCCACCTCCCCAGTGATCCCCTCATCACTTTGGGCCACCATGCTCATGGTGCATGTGTTTCTGCTGACACCCCAGTGACCACTGATGGGGGAACAAGCTTCCTTCTACAGGGTGGGGCAGGGACCTTGGGAGAAGTAGTCTGAGGGGGGAGTGCTGCCCTCATTGAGATAGGATTAGAAAAGAAATTTCCTACAGTAATCTCCCAGGGCTGGCTCCTTGGTTGGTTGTTTCTTTTACTACAAAGACAAAATATTTCTCAACAGCCCCTAGGAAAGTCTTGCCAAAATTGCTTTTAATTCTGAAAACAATGGTACATAGTGGGTAGGGTGGGTAGGGTGGGTGAGGTCAGCCTGAGAGAAGGAGGTTGTCTGTGTTCTACCTTTTCTTGTTCTACTCTTTCCAGCCCCCTATCTTACTTTCCCCGTGAAGTTCTCTGCCTTCCTTTTCTCTTCCATCAAAACTCTGCAATTCAGTTTTAAGGCTTTTACCTTCAGAAGCTGATGGGAGAAAATGAGTCAGTCCTCTCTCTCCTGCCAGTGGTCATGCTGAGCGACACTGTGGGCTCCCAGAGGCGGCAGGTCGGCCTTGTCGCTCCCTCTGCAGGAACCTCTGGCCGATCTCCCTGTCCTGATTCCGTGCATACGATTCCCTACCCAAGTGTGCATGTCCGAAATTCCCTGATCAAAACAAAGAGGGGGCTGGGAGACCACGCTCCAGGGAAGGGTAGTTCAGCCTTGATCTTGGAGCTCCCTCTGCTTCTGAAATGAGAACTACATCTTCCACCCAGGTCTGAGATTCCGAGATCCGAGGCTCCAAGGGGAGAGGAGAAATGGGGAGTTTTGCAGATTGCCTAATCCTCTTTTTCAGCCAAGGGTGTGTTTCAGGGTATTGAGGGAAGTCAGGTGATTTGTGGGAAAAGGAGGAGACTGATACTAAGCAGAAAAACCCAAACTCAGAAAGTCCAACCCACTAGCTGGATATGAGTCACGAATCCAGCGAGAGCACTATATTTGTCCCAAATCTACCCCATCCCTGCCCTCAAGGCAAATTTAATAGTGAGACAATAACTTACAGCTAGATCTCAGCTGGTGTGAGCTGTGTGGGTTCCTCTTCCTAAAATCTCTTCTGGAGCTCCAAAAGTCTCAATACCATCTACCAGATGTCACTTAAAGTCCCTCAGCCATCACCCCCAGAACCATGAGTGTTTGGGGATACAGAATTTTACAGAAGCAATGAGCTGCATAGACCCAAAACTAGGTAACAACTTTTCCACCTACCCCCAGGTCCTAGAACAACACTTCATTATCAAACATTAATATTTCTGCAGCTGAACATATTGATCGTCACATTAAGTGGAATAACTAAAGATTATAAACGAATTCATATCTCTTAAAGTCAGGTTTCACTGTCAAATGAATTTTGACACCAAACTTGGAGAAAAAATGGGGTAACTTAGCTTTCAGACACTTTTGGAGTTTAGAATTACAGGAAAGGAACTGTGGACCTGTACAATTCCTCCACAAAGTCTTCCCTCATGTCTTATTTCTCCTTTGCCCTTTGTCCCATGGATGGATGGATAGCGTGTGTGTGTGTGTGTGTGTGTGTGTGTGTGTGTGTTCCTGGGAATTGAACCCATGGTCTTATGAATGCTCAGCAAGCACTCTAACTCCTATCATAGTGCCTATATTCCAGTTAATCCAAGATTTCATTAGTTGAAGATTCTCCATTATTTTATATGCCCCCTTTTGAATAAAGAAGTTGTCAATTAAACTATGACACTCTATTGATTATAAGAAGCATCCTGATTTCAGAAGTAATTAAAAGTAAGGATTCAGTACAGCATGGTACAATAGCCTTGCACACATTTTATCTCTGGTTAGTCCAGCACTAGGCCTGGGTTTGGAAGACAAATCCAACTCTCACTTCAGCTACTTGCTAGTGGTGAGGCTCATTGCCTTCCTGGCTTCTTCCAATATAAAACAGGATAGCTGGGTATATGGCTCAGAGGTAGATTTGCTTAATGTGCACAAGGCCCTGGGTTAAATCTTCAGCACCACAAAAACAGAATAAAATAATCAGCTCTGTCTTCTCCCGATGGCTATTGAGCTACCTACTGGAAAATCAGAGTGAATGAATTTTACCAACTATGTGTCTAAATTGATGTACATGTTGGAAGGTGAGCCTGTGAGGTCTCTGAAGCCAGCAGGTTCAGTTCTGGGTCTGACCCAGTGTATCCTCCACCATATCTAACAGTGTCACACACAGAACAGATGCACATGCAACCACTTGTTCCCCTGGTTACCCAGCATTTGAAATTCACCACACTGGGGGCACCCCTTGCTGTGTGAGTCTGGGGAGCAGAAGTGACCTCCGCAGAGAGAAGACACAGACCTGGAAAGCACATTCACCCACCTTGGCAGCAGTCCTGGATCAGCTCCTGCATCACGCTCCTGCTTCATCAGAGGCAGAGACCACAGAGCATCTGGGGACCGTGGTGGCTGCAGCAAGACAGAGGAGGACGTGTGGGCTGCAGCTCAGTGGGCAAGGATTGCAAACCAAAATGTCTGTGACATAGCATGAGCTGTGACATTAAAGGTAGCCCCATTCTGAACAGTGTCCTTTTGTAAAGTGCCCACAGGTAGCCCTGCAAGCATTTCTATGAGCAATGCACAATTCCTGTGATGAATTTCTCTTCTGCTAAAATCAACCACTTGGTTTCTGTAGCTTGCAACTAAGAACACTGGAAAATACAGTCTGCTCAGTGAGTATCTGAAAAATGATTGAATGAATGTGCCCACAGAAATTTAAAGCATTCACTAGTTGCTTTTGGCCATATGAACATGAAAAGTATTTTGCCTCTCTGAGCTTCAGCTTCATCATATGTAAAATCAAATAATATCTATTTCAGACCCAGTTACCCATTGTCAAGGCCAGTTATGGCTAAGAGTCAATGAAACAGTCTGCACTAACCCTCCAATATAAATCTAGTACTCAGTAAACTTTTGAAAAATAACAAGCCAGGAGTAGTGGTGAAGCCAAAGGTGCAGTGGAGACCCCAGGAAGTTGGAGATGCCAGGAAAGTAGAACATCTGCCAAGGAAAGTCAAGGCATCGAGCAGAGCCAGCCTAAGAGAGAAGCCATGTGGGCTGCAACTGGCCAGGCCATAGAGATGGGGCTGCCCAAGCCTTTTACAGCTTGCATTTCACCACGACCTGCCCAGAATGCTGGACATGCAGCTATAGGATTTAATGTTTTCCCTGCTGGCTTTCGGTTTTGCTTTGGTCTGATTCCCTTCTATTCCCCTATTCCTCCCTTTTGGAATAGGAACATTTACCCTGTGGCATTGTACGTTGAAAGTATTTTACTTTAATTTTGATTTTTTACAGGAGCATACAGGTAAGACTGTGCCACGAGTTTCAGAGGAGACTTTGGACTTGAACTTCTTGGCAGTGCTAGAACTTTAAGACTTTGGCAACTCTTAAAGATAGACTAAATCTATTTTGCATACTGAAATGAACATAAGCCTTTTAGGGGTCAGGGTTGGAATGTCATGGTTTAGATATAAAATGTCCACCAAAATCTCATATGTTCAGAGGTGGGGCTTTTGGAAGGAAATTGGGTTATAGAGGCAATATACTCATCAGTGGATTAATCTATTCATGAGATCAAAACAAAATGTGCTGTTTGGCAGAAGCTGGTCAGAAGAGGTGGGTCACTGGGCTACCCTGTAATGGTGTAGTAGAAGGGTGGGGATTGAACCCAGGGCCTTCACGCTAAGATACATCTCAGATCTTTCAATGTTTTTATTTTGAGACAGGGTCTTGATACTTTGCTGAATTGCCGAGACTGGGCTCAAATTTGAGATCCTACTGTTTTAGCCTCTTAGAATGCTGGAATTATAGGTGTGTGTCACTACACTCAGTCAGGGAGCATGTATTCTTGTCCCTACCTCCTCCTTCTCTGTTTCCTGACTGCCATGGGGTGAACAGCTTTTTTTTTTTCCACCATGCTGTTTCTGCCTTGGAGCCAGCCAACCATGAACTAAACCAACCAAAACTGAGCCAAAATAAATCTCTTCTTTAACTTGCAGGCATTGGGTATTTTGTCTTAGTGACACAGAAGTGACTAATAACACATCTCTCCACTCTTTATCTCCTAATTGCACTTACTGGCTTTTCACCCATTGTGTTCTTTTACAGTCTGAACCCCCAGTTTATGTGATAGTCCTGACACAAAAGTAAAACCTTGCAGATGTATGTAAACATGAATAAATGTTACTCAGAGTAACAATCATGTTGATGGTGACATTGAAGTCTCTGAGAGGCCTGAATAAATAACATTGTTCTTCTTCTTTCAAGTTCTAGAGATATTAAGAAACAGAGAAGAAACATCAAATATTGGCCAAAATACTGTCTTAGCTGGTTGTAGTGGTATACACCTGCAACTCCAACACTCAAGAGGCTGAGGTTAGAGGATCACCGGAAGTTTGAGGCAAGCCTGTGTTGATTCAAGGCCAGCCTGAACTACATAGCGAGACTCTTGTCTTAAAAAAAAAAAATACTGTCTTTATTTTTGGAAATGGGGAAGGAGATTAGCACAAGGGGAGAGGAAGTTAGATTGAAAATGATTGAGATATGTTAAATGCATGTACCGATTTTCCAATACAAACTTCACCATTCTATATTACTAACATGCACTAAGTAAATGAAGAGGGGGAAAAGGGTTGAAGGGAGGGGAGGGGAATGGGAAAAAAAGAATTAAAACATATTATGTACAGGTACAAATTCCCTATGATGAATGTGATCAATAGGTATGACAAATATATACTAATAAAAAATATAAAGTTAAACATATACGTATGATTTTAATAGAAATAAAGGTTAATGTGAAAGAAGCAGCTTAGAGTATAATCCAAATGAATGCTAAATGAATTCCTGAATCCAACAGAATTGACCTCCTAGACACGGGCAGCACTGGGCCAGGAAAGCCTTCCCCAAAGAGAGAATTTGGGCTCCCTGAAGACATCCCCCTGCTGAAAGGAAGAGGCCAAGCTGAGGGACACGCACCAGGTCTTTTTCCTCGTTACTACTAGTTAGACAAATTCTCTCCACCTCCCCAGGGCAAGGGCACGATGGACTTGAGAAAACAGAAGAGCCACAGGAGGGCGCTCTCTCCCCCTCAGGAACCGTGGCCCAGGAAGAATAGGAACACCGGCTCCCTCATACTCCCAAAACTGCTCTTAATCAGTTAAACTTGATAAATTAAACATTTGATCAATCAGGGAGATAACCACGCACCTGAAGGAGGGAGCCAGAAATGCAGCCAGTGTAGTCCTGCCCCACTCACTCTCACCTGCATCTGTTCTTTTGTGTCCCCTGACGCTGTTGGCTCCAGAAGTCCTAAAACAATTCTGAACGGCATAGTAACATTAAATATATCCTCCAGTCAAAGAAATACACTTCCTGTTCCAATTATCACCTCGAATCTCACCCAGCCATGTTGTCTAAGACAGCTGTGGGAAACCGGTACTAACACTGTACACTTGTGTTAAGACAATCAGTAGAATGGCAACAATAGAAAGGTCTCGACTTTGAACAATAACAAAGCCCTCCCATTAGCAATTTCCCAAAGTAAAGTTCAAATTCTGTTGCAAACTGAAACTAAGACATTAAAGACAAAAGGAACTTAAGTCTAAAGTTCTTAAAGTCATAAAACCAATAACCCCAATTGTATTCAGTTTCATCTAAGCCAGACAGTTTCTAGCCCCTGGACAGAGGTACGGCTGCAGGTTGCACCAGAAGCTGCAGCCCAGGCTGGAATGGCTTAGTTCCTCCAAGACTTCAGGGGCTATATAAGTAACAAGGCAAAATGTAAATGAGTCTTGGTTTTTAAAAGTTCAAGGATTAGCCAGGCATGGTGGTGCACACCTGTAATCCCAGCACTCAGGAGGCTAAGGCAGGAGGACTGCTGCAAGATAGAGGCCAGTTGGGCTACATACTGAGTTCAAGGCCAGCCTGAACTACATAGTGAGACCCTGCCTTGAAAAATCCAAATAAATAAATACAAGTCCAAGGGCTAAAGAGATGGTGCAAGGCTTAAGCCCTTTAGGACCAGCCTAGGCAGCATGGCAAGACACCATCTCAAAAATAAATAGCTAGGCATGTTGGTGCATGCCTCTGATTCCAGCACTCAGTAGGCTGAGGCAGGAGGATCGCCATGAGTTCAAGCCAACCAGAGCTATGTACATAGTGAGTTCAGCCAGCCTGAACTACATAGTGAGACTTTGTCTCGAATAAATAAGTAAACAAATACATAAGAAATTTATGTCCTGAGAACTTAAACATAACTGGAAGAAATCAGGTAGAAACCTGGTAATTTGAGCATCCTGTACTTACCATGTGGGGCTCCTCCTATGTGAACTCTTAAATTCCCACTTCCCCTCCATGACCAAACTCCCAGCACCCTCAAGGGCAGGATTCATTGGTCCTCTTTCCGTGGTGGAACAGACCCCAGCACAGCAAGAGGACAAATGTTTTTAATCACCTGTCTCTGCTAGGGCTTCTCTTGATGCCACTTGTAAAATCACTGAGCTCTAAAAGGCCCCCTCCTGAGGAAAGCTCCCCTTCACCCTCACGCATGCTGGGCTGGAAAAGGCACTCAGCAGATTCTTGAGCTAGAGTTGTTCCTGAGGCTTCTGAAGGCTGAGCCACTCATAAAAACCTCTGCCCAGGGACTAGTTCTAGTTTCTCTTCTTTTAATTTCAATAACAAATTGGGCTGAGGTTACAGGTACAGGCAATACCAGCGAACATACCTATAACAACCATGTCACCTTGAAACACAGCCAGTAATTTTTGGAGAATTTCCCACTCTCGAACTTGTGAACACAAGGTCAGACCGGCCACCATTTCTTCCTTGGCCCTAAATGGAGAATGGAATTTGCCAATCTAGCACTCCCTACCCAAGTCAGGCACTCAAGTGAAAGTTGGCATCTCCCTACACTCTAGCACACACATAACTCTGCTCCCTCGCAGGAGGTAATTCTGGAAGGGCACACTGGGAGGAAGGAAGAGGACCCCACCTGTTAGTTTAGCTCTAGATTGGGCTCCCAGAGGCACCTGTGTTGAAGGCTTCCTTTCAACCTGCAGCACTACAGGAAGAGGCAGAACCTTTAGCAGGTAGAACCCAGTGGAAGTTAAGTCATGGAGTGGGTCTTGAAGGGGATATGGGGACCCGAGCCCCTTCCTCTCTTTTGTTTCCCAGCTGCCCTGAGCTCCCCCCACACACATGCTCCCAACTACAAGCATTGCAGGTCAAAGCAACTCTGTGTGTGTGTGCGCTCGCGCGCACCTGTGCCTGTGCCTGTGTCTGTGTCCCACACTGGGACTCTGATCTGGGGAATAAGGCCCATTATGGTGAGAAAAGCCAAAGGAGGCCATTAAAGTTGTCTCTACCAGGGAAAATGACAAACCCTAAACTATACCATAGTCTCGAAAAGATAGCAGAGAGTAGTTTCACCATCCCCACATTCCTATGCAACTCATCTGTTTGGCCTTCTCAGAAAGCAGGTGAATCTTGGGAAATGACAGTGGATTAGTGTTAGCCTCATCAGGTGGGGAGTGCAACTGCAGCTGCTGGCCCAGATGTGATTTCACTGCAGGAGCAAATTAACATATCCCCTGAGACCCAGTGTGCAGGTACTGATCTACCAAATGCTTTTTTTCCCCTCAATACCTGTTAGTAAAGTCCACAGGAGCAGTTTGCTTTCAGCTGACAAAGCCATCATTACACCTTCACTGTCCTACTGCAGTTAATCAACTCTCCAATGCTACACCACAATTTAGTTGGTACAGGTCCCGAATCTCTTCTCTCCTGCCAGCTATTGCACCGGTTCTTGAATAAATGACATGATGATTGCACCTCACAAGCAACAAGTGGCAACTATTCTAGACTTACTATAAGGCATTTGTGTGTCAAAGGGTGGGAAGTAAATCTGACAAAAATTAAGGGTTTGATGCTAGGATTAAGAGTGTGTGGTGACTAAATTATTCCACGGGTTGTTTCATCATACATAGTTCTGGCTGTGGATAGTGGAAAGGCCCACCCTGGGTGTGGATGGCACCACCCAAAAGGTGAGCAGCCTGGAAAGGATAAAAGGGAGAGGTGGGCTGCTGCTGGTGCTCTTGCTTGCTGCTTGCTGCCTTCTGCCTGCCCTGCTATGGACTGTTTCTCCTTTGCAATGCCCCTCTGCCATACCACCCTGCCTTGGAGCCAGCCAGCTATAGACTGAAACTTCTAAAAACTGTGAGCTGAACTAAAGCTTTCCTCCTTTAACTTTGGGTAATGGGTATTTTGTCTCAGCAATGAGAAAAGCAAGACAGAGGTCTTCTATTCTACTTCAGTAACATTTCTAGGGGTCCAATGGTGTGGGTCATGTGGAGCTACCCCTTCTATCATAAATGACAAGTCAGTGCATCTAACCTCTCCTGCAATCAAAGAGGAGGCACAACACCTAATGGGTTTCTCATAGTCCTCACTTGAGTGTATTACTCCAGCCCATTTCTGGAGGGACCCAAAAAGCTTCTTGTTTGTTTTTTGAGACAGGGTCTCTATGTAGTCCAGGCTGGCCTTGCACTCACAGCAATTCTCCTGCCTCAGCCTGCCAAGTGTGCTGGGATTATAAGCATGTGCCACCATGCCCAGCTTTAAACTGCCAGTTTTGAGTGGGCCCCAGAATAACAAAAGGTTCTGCAGCAGGTCCAGGCTGCCATGCAGGCTGTCCTGCCACTTGGGTCAGAGGATCCTGCAGATCTAATGATGTTCCAAGTGTGGGTAAAAATAAGGATCCTGTTTGGCACCACTGGCAGACTGAGTCCAACAGCCGAATCATAGCACAAGGCCCTTGGAATTTCAGAGCAAATCCCTGCTGTCCTCCATTGATAACAGCCTCTGACTTGCTACTGGGCCTTAGTAGAAACTAAACACTTAACCCAAGGCCACCATGCTATCATGTACCTGAGCTGTCCATCATGAACTTGGGTGCTACCTAACCCACAAGAAATAAAGTCAGGTGTGCACAGAGCATTGTCATCAAAAATGGAAGAGGTATATATGGGATTGGCCCATCAGGGCTCTGAAGGTTCAGTAAATTGAGATAGGACTCCACTTTTTTTTTTCTGTTTTGTTTTTTTTTTGAGACAGGATCTTGCTATGTAATTTAGGCTGGCCTGGAACTCGAAGCGATCCTCCTGCCTCAGCCTCCCTAGTGCTGGAATTACAGGCTGCACCATCACTTGAGACTCCACTCTTGCTGCACTGCTTGTTCTCTCCCAGTTTGCACCCCTGAGCTCACAGGGGGCCCCTGTGATTGATAAGCTGATAGAAGAAGAGAAGACTTGGGCTGGTTTGGCTTGAATGCAGACCTCTTCCAACAGTGGACAGCTACAATGCCACACCCTTTTCTGTGACTTCCCTGATGGACAGTGGTGAACTGAAGCCCTCTTTGGGCATTAAGCATGCACACGGTTGCTCACTTTGCTTAGGAGAAATGTCAGGTATGCAGCTCTACACTGATTCATGGGCTTCAGCCACTTGTGTGGCTGGATGGTCAGAAACTTGGAATCCAGACTCTGGGGATATAGCCAAGGTAGAGTGCTTGCCTACATACACAAGACCTGGAGTTCAATTCTCAGCAACAAAGCTGAAGGAACCTGGAAGGAATATGATTGAAAAACTGATGACAAGCCAAATTAGGAAAGAAGTATGTGGACAGATAATTTTTATGGACAAAAAATCCAAGATGTTTGCATCACATGTAAACATTTAAAGGATAATCTCAACAGAGGATTTTTTGTGTATGTGCGTGTGTGCATGCGTGTATGCATGCGCATGCATGTGCGTGTGTGTGTGTGTGTGTGTGTGTGTGTGTGTGTTTTGTGGGATATTAAACCTAAGGCCCTCATACTGAATTACATCCGCAACCCTTTTTTTAAAAAAAATGTTTTCAAGATAAGTTCTCACTAAGTTGCCAAATGGCCCAGACTGGGCTCCAACTTGTAATCTTCCTGCCTCAGCTTCCCAGAGTGCTGAGACTGTAGGCATGCACCACCACACCTGGCCCCAGAGGAGTTTAACCATAAAGTGGATAGGACGACCTGGCCTGTGCCTGATGTCTCCTGAACACTGTGGCCAGCATGGCAGGGATGGAGGTCATGCACTGGCTCAGACACATGGTTTCCACTCCTAAGACTGACCTGGCTCCAGCCACTGCTGGATGCCCAGGCTGTGGCAGCAGAGACCGGTCCCGAATCCTTGGTGTGGCACCGTTCCCTGGGGGCGATAATCAGCCAACACCTTGCATCAGGTTGATTACAGTAATCAGCTTCTATCATGGAAGGGGCAGTGTTTTGCTTTCTTGGAATGGACACTTACTCTGGAAAAAGATTTGATTTTGTTTTTGTTTATTTCTTAGACACAGTCTTGCTAATTGCCCAGTCTGGGCATGAATTTTTAATCCTCCTGCTGTTGTTGGATAGTTCCTTGAGAAATGACTCGCCAATTAAAAGTATTCTATCTAGGTCCTTCTTGCCTTGAGCAAAGGATTGGAAGAGACAGGCCAAAAATGGTGCCAAAAGTTTATTTGAAAAATGAGGGGTGAAGGGGGTAAGGGAAGAACTAGCTCTACAAAACAAAACTTGAGCCCAACAAAGAGAAGAAAGGATAAATAAAAAAATAAAAGTACACCCTTCATCTAGAACACAGAATGGGCTACTATGAAAAGTCACAATAGTGGCTCCTGCTAGCATCTCACCTGTTTCAGGCCATCCACATCACGTGGCAGCCTGCGAGAAGTTCCACATATGGGGTCGTGAGAATTATTAGGCGCTGTCCTGGGATCTTGTAATTGACAGGCCCTGCTTATTTTCCGGGGCAACTTTGCCATGCCCTGCCTCCTATTTCACTGCCTCAGCCTCCTAGAATGCTGAGATTACAGGTGGGCACCACACAACCAGCTAAGATTTGCCTCCTTATACAAAATGCATCTGCCAAATCTACCATCCATGGGCTTACACAACACCACAGCTATCATCATGGTATTCCAACATCATTGCATCTAATCAAGGCCCTCGCCTCTCAGCAAAGGAGTATGGCAAACCATTGCTGCTCACAACCTCTCTGGCTTTACCATGCCACACACACCTGGGCAGCTGTCTTGGTGTGAAGACACAAATTCACCACTCACTGGGTAGCAACACTTTGCAGGGCTGGGCAACTCTTCTCTAGAGGGCTATATGTGCCCCCCAGCCAAGATTCATAGGTCTAGGAATCATAAGGTCAAATGAAGTGACACCCTAGTGACCCACCAGCAAAAGTTCTGCTTCCTGTTTCTCATACTTAGTTCTCATACTTAGTTGGTCTTAGTTCCAAAGAGAGGACTGCTTCTACTGGAAAACACAGGACTGATTGCACCGAGCACTCAGGAGGCTGAGGCAGGAGGATCACTGCAAGTTCGAGGCCAGTCTGGGCTACATAGCAAGACCCTCTCTCAAAAAAAAAAAAATGATTGCACTGAATTTGGAATCAAGGCTGCCACCCTGTCACTCTGAACTCCCCCTGACCCTGAATCAACAGGCCAAGAAACGAGTTACTGTGCTGGCTGGTGATGGAGCCTGATTATCAAGGGGAAGTTGGATTCTACCATATCAAGGAGGAAGGGAAGACTACATTTGCATTATGAGAACCAGTTCAGGGCATTTCTTGTTGTTACCATGCCTGTGACTAAGGTCTACAGGAAACTACAGCAACCCAATCTAGGTAGGACTACGAACAGTCCCAACCCTATAGTAATGAAGGTTTGTTTCATCCTACCATGTAAAGAATCACAACTAGAGCTGGGCATGTTGGCACATCCCTGTAATCTCAGCACTTGGGAGGCTGAGGCAAGGAGGATTGCTGTAAGTTCAAGTTCAAGGCCAGCCTGGGCGACAAAGTGTTTTCAAGGCCAGCCTGAACTGCATAGTAAAACCCTGCCTCAAAAGGACACACACACACACACCACACACATGAAGAATTTTTCTAAAGGGGCTAGGAATATAGCTTAGTGGTAGAGTGCTTGCCTAGCATGTTTAAGGCCCTGGGTTTCAACCCTAGCACCTCAAAAAAAAAAAAAGGAGGAGGAAGAAGAGAAAGAGGAAGGGAAGAAAGCCAACGTATTGGTGTAAAGCCTGTAGCCCCAGCCACTCAGAAGCCTGAGAGTTCTAAACCTACGCTACCCAGCAAGACCCTTGCATATTGTTTCATCATTTTTTCATGTCTCTCTTCCCATGTGGCACAGAGTTTCTTGAAAGCAGGGTCTACTTTATCTTTACCCTTGTGTTTAAGGGTCCAGCAGAGAACTGGACTTAGTTAGGTTCACTATAAACTAAGAGTCCACACCATCTCAATCTCTTGCTCTCCAGCTCCTGTAACCAGAGGCAGAGCCACCCCTCAGGACACCAGGAAGGAAGAAAATGTGGCTGACTGGACACCTGAGGAGAAGGCAGCTGCCCCTGTCCCCACCCAGCCTGCACTCGCAGGGAAAAACCTGTCATCTGCTCACAGAACACAAAGAAAAACTGACTTTCCATGTTTTCTTTTTAAAAAATTTCACCCAGGCCTGGGGATGGAACTCAGAGCCTCATTGTTCGAGGCAAGGACTCTACCGTGGGCTACATGTTAGCCCTATGTCTAAACAGGGTCTGGCTGACAGATGTTTTTACAAGCACATTTTGTTTATCACAGTGAATCAGAGATTTTAGGAGTCTTAAATAACCTTAACCCAAACACTTAACTGGCAAAATCTAGTAAAGTTGAAGGTGTGCAGATTGTACAACCTATAATTGCCCTCCTGGTTGCAGGCCCTAAAGTGCTATTTTCTAGATGAGGGATCACATACTTCTAGTAAATACTACAATTAAGTTAGTGGATCCTAGCCAGCCAGTCTTTTGAGGGGAAGCAGTACTGAGGGTTGAATCCAGAGCCTTCACACTGACCTACATCCCTGGTCCTTTCTTCACCTTATATTTTAAGATAGGATTTTTTTTGTTTTTTTGTTTTTTTTTTTTTTGGTTTTTTGGGTTTTTTTGAGACAAGGTCTCACTATGCAGTTCAGGCTGGCCTTGAACTTACTTTGTAGCCCACGCTGGTCTCAAACTTGCAAGGATCCTACCTCAGCCTCCTGAGTGCTGGGATTACACACATGTGCCACCATGCCTAGCAATGGACTGGAATTTTCCATCCTTTTGCTTTAGCCTCTGAGAGTTCTAAAATTAGAGGCATTCACCATCACATCAAGCTGATTTTCTTAATGAAATAAAATTAGAAATTGTCTTAGTTACTTTTCTCATTAATAAGACAAAATACCCAATGCCCAAAATTAAGGGAAGAAAGGTTTATTGAGCTCACAGTTTGTGGAGGTTTCAGTCCATACTCGGCTGTCTCTAAGGCAGGGTGACATGGCAGAGGAGCAACAGTTCAAGGCAGCAGAAGACAGCAAAAGCAGCAAGAGCAAAAAAGGAAGTGTAAAAGAGAAGATTCTGTCCTTTATATTGTACATAGGCGACCCACCGTAGGGTGGGTATAGCCCTCACACGCATCATCCCAGCACTAGATAATGAATCAGTCACAAACTCTAGGTTCAGCCACCTCCAAAAAGCACCACCCCCCATGACTGCATGAGATTTTGAGGGGACATCCAGATACAAACCATAACATTCCACCCCTGCCCCCTCCCAAAGACTCATGCACCTCCTTTAAGCAAAAGACAGTCCATCTCCAAGAGTTGCCAAAGTCCTAACAGTTTCAGCATTGCTGAAAAGTTCAAGTGCTAAGTCTCCTCTGAGATGTAAGGTAAGCTTTTAGCTGTGAGACCCTATACAAATGAAAAGAAAGTTAAACATTTCCAACTTTCAGTGGCACAAGATAGACATCTCCATTCCAAAAGTTACAAATAGAAGAATACAAAGGAATGGGACCAAAGCAAGTCCACAATCCAGCAGGGCAAACATTAAGTCCTGTAGTACTATGTGTAGCATCCAAGGCAATCTGTGGCAAGTTGTGAGATCTAAAAGGCTTGGATAACTCCATTCCGAAGGTACTGCTGGTGATTGTAGCTCCAGTGGTTTTTTATCTTGGGCCTGCTTTGCTCCCTCCTTGCAGATTTCCTTAGATGAGCCACATACCTGGCTTCTCCAAAGTTCTGGGGTCTCCAGTGCACCTTTGGTTTCACTCTCACAGCTTCACATACTACCCCTCTCAGGGGCACACTGCCTGGTCTCCTAGGCCTTCTTCTGAA
>RJWT010014112.1:0-21273 GCA_004365215.1 Cuniculus paca
TCCACTACGCCCCTCTTCATATGATGAAGCCCTAAGTTCTCCAAATGTATAGGGAAGTTTGGGAGGTAATGAGGGTTAGATGAGCTGAAGAGCGTACACCTATTCTGACAGGATTAGTGTCCTTACACAAAGAGACACTGCAGATTCTGCCATCTCCACTCTAGCTTCTGCCATGTGAGGGAGGACACAGCCAGAGGACAGCCATTTATGAACCAGGAAGACAGCCCTCAGCAGAAACCAATCACAATGGCACCCTGATCTTAAAGAGTTCCAGCCCCTATGAGAGTATTTTGTTATAGCTGCTTAATGAACTAAGACAATGATGGCAAACCTTGTGGAGCTTTCAATGATACAAACAGCCACTGCAGCACATGTGCCATAAGTTTACCACCACTGGACCAAGACAAGGACTAAATAGGTGAAACACATACACAGCAAAAACTGTGAAGGTCCTAAAATATGACTGAGTAACAACACGTAGTGAGCAAAGCACTCTTCCAGGTACTTTCTACCCATGGATATATTTTATCTTTAAAACAACACTATGATGTGGAACTACCATCATCCTCATTTTCAGAGCAGTATAACAAGGGTGAGTATCCTGCCTGATGTCACAGACAAGTAAGTCCACAGCAAGAATTTCAGCCCAGCACAAGGCATAAAGGATCCAAGTCCCTGATCTTACACACAAGGCCCCTCCAGGTACAGTCATAGGAAATCACCAATATCCATCAATTCTTCTATTTTGTTATCTGAGACAGGATCTCCCTATATAGTAGCTCAGGCTGGCTTTGAACTCACTTTGTAGCCCAGGCTGGCCTCAAACTCAAAGGGATCTTCCTGCTTCAGCCTTCCAAGTGCTAGGATTATAGGCGTGAGCCACCATATCCAGCACCAACCAATTCTGACCTACAAAAACAAAAAGTTCATGGGATTCAACCTAATATACATAGTGCTATTTGTTAAATAACTGATTAATGACTAAGGTATGAGTGACTGGAGAGAAATGTCCCTTCAGGATAAAATGGTACCTTCGTCACATCACTAAGTTCAGTTGAAAGTTCTGAAACTTGTGAAATATTCTAGAATATTTAACTTACATTCCCTTAATCTTCTTCAATCATATTCCAACCTCCACAGTCAACTGAAAAGCAGGAATACTTGAAGGAGAGAGGTATAAAAATGAGAAACATGAACTTTTTCTCAACTTTAGGATTGGCTCTCAAATGATTTTAAAGTAACCTTCAGACAACTAATAATTCTCCAGACTGATCTCTCACCAGCTCTGCCCTTATTCCTGTCAAGTCGTGGCTAGTGGCTGAGCCAGAGGCTGGAGGGCAAACCCATAACCCAGAATTGGCTAAATATTCCTCAAGATGAATGATTTGGTTTGAGGATACAGTGCCAGAGTTATGGCCAGGATCCACTTCTAAAAATGTACTAAATGACCCAAGTAGCTGGGACCTCCACTCACCAGGCCTTTCCTGTTAGCGCCTGTGTGCAGGGCCAAATGCCACCCACAGCCCTTGATGCCCTTACTCCACATACTCTAAGATGAATGGGGCTCCTGGAATTATGCAACATGCTGGCCCCTCCTGTGTGTATGCAGTATCTCAGGTTTCTAATAACACTGGGAAGATGCCCAAAGATCTGAAGTTAGGCAGAAACATGATACATACTGTGATCATCACAGAGGAAGCAAGGGAAAAACCTGGACCTTATTTTTAGGAAAATGCTACCTTCGTCTGACATGTAACTCAAAATACTAGATAACCAATGACTGAGTGGGTTAATACTCTGGGTTCTCATATCAGCAGATCCTAACATAGGAACCTCTTTCATTTTTTTTTCATTATAATTTCCAAAGCTCATCTCATTACTAACGTACCTCCATTAACTCCTAACTCCACAGACAATTTAAACACACACTTTCGCAAAAACGTTATTTTTTAATTATCAAAATTGTGCACCAAAAAAAATTAACTCAAGATAGAGAAGATTATCTTCATAAACATTATGTTCTTAATAGAAATAAACTGCTCTTTTCCCTCAAGCAAAATAGAATGTAACTATGCAGTGCCTTTTGAATTTGGTTTTCAAAACATGAATGGGAACACTTTTCCAAAGTCACTAATACACAAAAGAACCAAAACGAAATTGTTTAAAAAAAAAATACAGAAATAAAATGAAAAACTTCTCTCTGGTGAAAGGAGCTGTTCTTTGTTGATAAAAAGAGGTTCAAACATATTTTAAATATTTTTAAACAAAGGCCTAGCTGATGTTCTTTAATCCATCCATGGAGCTCAACTTTCTGTGCATGCAGCTGCTGTAGTAGAGCACCCATTCAGAAAGGGAGGGCCATAAGCATTTCCTTAGTGTCCCGCATTCCTGGGGGACAGGGGACTTAGCAAGGTTAACAGCAATTTTCAACCTCCAATGCAAGTACGACAACATCTTCATAAAAGTTTTACAAGGACATTCTGGCAAGAACCAAACTACCACGAAGGGTAATGTTTCAGGCTTGAGTATTTCAGCAGCTCGCTTTTTTTGGCTACCTCTCCTGGCTATGCGGTACAAATCAGTGGTCAGCTGGGAACCCACAAGAGGGTCCCATAGAGAAAGCACTTGGTGAAAATAAAGCCAGATAGACCCATGCTGGCTCAATGTTCCTTGCTCCACAGGAAAGGGGAGCAAGTGGAGGCCAGGAAGATTTCAACATCGCTAACTAGTGCAGGGGAAGAGTAATAGGCAGAAGGATGGAAGCAGACACATGAAGCACCTGTCTCTGGGTCCGTTAACATTCTCTATCCACCCTTTCCAAAGACACCATCTTCAACCTCATATTCTTAATTAGTGAGCTTTCACACAGCACTGCTCTGAACAGGAACCTCAAGTGGTGGAGACACAGGTCACCCTGGAGAAACCATTCATGATATGACCTATAGAACAAAGGTCCAAGGTAAATAACAGAAGCACAGGGCCATGGGAAGCAGCAGTCAGTGTCGCGCCAACAGCCATATCCTAAGGCTGTCATAACAAAGTGTGACAAACTGAGTGGCTTAAACCACAGAAATTTATTGTCTTACAGTTCAGAAACTAGAAGTGCAAAATCAAGATGCTGGCAGGGTTGGTTCCTTCTGAGGGCCTCAAAAAGAATCTGTTCCATGGCCCTAGTTTGTGATGGGCTGCAGGCAATCTCTGGGGATTCTTGACTTGCAGAAGCATCATCTTCACCTGCTATTCTCCCTGTGCGTCTACATTCAAATTTCCCCTTGACAGTTTTAAAGATTATAAGAACTCTAGTCACACTGAATTAGGAACCACCCTAATGACTTCATTTTAACTTGATTACCTCTATAAAGACTCTCTTTCCAAATAAGATCAAATTCTGAGGTACAAGGATTGGAATTTTGATATACAAATTTTAGGGGGGCAGAATTCAACCAGTAAGAGGGTACTGAGGAGAACCACTGGCAGTTGAAAAGAGTCCCGTAAGAAGATATTAAGCATTTTCATTTTTCAGCATCTTTTCACAATAAATAACTCCAGAAGCCAGAAGTCTGAAATATCAAGATGCAGGAATAGGTTAAACAAATAATTTTTAAGTAGGTGGAAAGATGTAAGAGAGGGAAATATGGGCAAGGTGCCATCCCAGGGGGAAACAAGGAAAAAAATGAGGTGTAAAATGATACGTTCATAGACTGTTTTGGCAGAGGCCTGTTGCCAGTAGCTATAGAGTAGACTCTCAGAGTTTGGCAAGATATGAAAGAAGACAAGGCGCAAAATACATTAATGGCCCAGCTACGGCTTTAGATGGAGTCATAATTGGCTGGGAAACTGGGCTCACCTTACAATTTCATGAACTGCTACGCTGGAATCTCATGCCATTCACTGAGTATTTACATGACAAGATCAGGTCATTGCCAGCCACTGTCCTAGATTTGAACTAAACACCAGTCAAAGGTTTTCAATGTGAGGAGGAACATCATACAAAAGATTTGGAGAAAGACCCTCAAAGGCCACCACCTTTTCAAACTCAAAACATGAAATAAAGGAAATAGTGCATTTGGCAAAGGTGGATGGTGAAGAGGTTCTTTTTCTTAGAAGAAAGAAGGAAGAAAAAAATGAGAAACCATTTTATTTTTTAAAGGAGCCTCGCTGGTTTTAGCTTTGTGATTTTCCATAATAATGAAAACAGGAAAGAAAGGTGCAACTGCAAGGTGCATAATACTATACATATTTTGTCACCATCACTATGCAAGTCTATACTCCCCAGTCTGTTAACAGAAGCAAGCACTGTCAAAACAACTTTAACCCAATTTCCATTAAATGCTATCTAGACCAGCAATTCTCTAAGTCCAATCTGCAAGCCCTGGGTGGGGTGGGGTGGGATGTCTTTCAACCTTTGCAGATAATGTGTGAGAGCAAAATTATTTTTGTAATAGCATAAAGACACTGTCTTCTACACTATTGACATCTGTGATGAAGTACAAAATTAATGAGAAAAACCACCCCACAAATCACAGCAGTTGGACTATGCTGTACTCTTGACCACTATACACTTGCAATGAAAAGTTTTTTAAGAAAGCTGATGAAGCAATATTGATGAAGCAATTAAAACTATTAATTTTATTAAATCTCGGTCCTGAGTATACATTTGAAAATATTCTGTGATGAAATGCTGCATACGAAACATTGATGGCTGTTTCAACTTCTGCAAATGTGAGATGCAAGCTGAACTAGCCCATTTTTCATGTGATATTACCACACTTAAAAAAACAATTGATAAAGGATGGCTATATCTCAAGTACTCACAGACAGGTACAGGGCAGATACCTTCTCAAATGAACGAAGCAAGTCCTTACTTCGAGGAAAACAACTTAAGCTCTTTTTGTTGCCAGTGATAAAATTTGAACTCTCAAGTAAACATTAAAATTTTGGGAAAATTATATCTATCACCGTGAGCGTGACAGAATTCTGGTATTTAGACTTTCCTACTGAGATAGGTGGCATACTGTATTAGGAAGAGCTGCATGACTAAGTAAATCAGTATTTTCTCAATGACCAATGAATAATGCAAAATTATTTATTAGAGAAATTCTATTTGGGCTGGGGATTTAGCCCAGCAGTTCAAGCACTTGCCTGGTAAGTGCAAGGTCGCAAGTTCAATCCCCGGTACAAAAAAAAAAAAAAAGAAAAAAGAAAAAAGAGAAAGAAAAATTCTATTCAAGGTTCAAGACAGATAAACCAATCGTTTCATTGTAAGAGTACTAATGTAACAGTACTAAGAGTTCAAAATTCCATATTGCAATGAATCTTTTGCAAAACAACCTCTTGTCAAGTTTTTATATAATTTTAAAGAATTTCCATAATTATCTTAAGATGCTATTAAAATACTACTTATTTTTAACAATGTATCTGTACAAAGCCTGGTTTTCTGCATGTACTTCAACTGAAGCATATTGGGCATGGTGGCACACACCTGTAATCTCAGCACTCTGGGAGGCTAAAGCAGGTGGTTCACAAGTTCAAGCCCAGCTTGGGCAATTTAGCCAGGCCCTGTTTCAAAAGAAACAATAAAAATGTGCAGAACGTGGGTTCACTCTCCATTACTGAATGAATGAAACAGAAGTTAGAATCCATCTACTATTAAGCCAGACATTAAACAGATTTATAGAGCTGGGGATGTAACCCAGGTGTAGAGGGCTTGCCTAGCATGCAAAAGGCCCTGGGTTAGAGCCCCAGGAGAAAGAGAAAAGGAAGGGAGGAAGAGATAAAGGGGATTTACCCAATTGGACAAAGGATCTAAACAGATATTTATCCAAAGAAAACATACAAATAGCCAGTAAGTACATGAAAAGATGCACAATATCATTAGCCATCAGGAAAATGCAAATCAAAACCATAATGAGATACCATTTCACATAAAAAAAGATATACAGTAACAAATGTTAGTGAGGATACAAAAAGAAGACATGGCGAAATCAGTCTCCATCACTGATGGGAATGTAAAATGTGGCATAGCCACACTGGACTATAGCCTGGCAGTTCCTCAAACATGAAACACAGGGTGACTGTATGATGCAGCAATTCCACTCCTAAACATATACCCAAGAGAAATGAAAAAAATGTTCACATTAACTTGTAAAGAATGTTCACGGCAGCATTACTCATACTAATCAGAGTGGAAACAACCCAAATGTCCCATTAACTGATGAATATGGATACATAAATGTGGTATGTCCACATAATGTAATATTAATCAGTGATATATGGTCGATAACAAGGCACCAATGGAATAATATCTAGATACCTCTGGATTCCTATTTCAGGGAATCAAAACAGAAGAAAGTGTTAAAAGACTGAACCCTCTCAAGAGAACCAACTATAACTTCCCCAGTCTCTCCCAAATAATGAACTCAACAGAAGCACAGTGTTCTAGTTTTACCCATACTGTAGCACCGTGCACTGGGCTCTCATCAACTCCCAGAGAAGTGGCTGCTAGTATATATCTTCTTTGTAGCTTTATGACTTTCTCAAGTAATTAGTGACAGTGGGGGCCAAGGAAGCACAAAGCTTGTCAGCCCAACATTTCATAACCACTCATCTCTCAAATCAAACAACCTCATAGGGCTGATCAACAAATAAGGTGTGTGCTTAAATTTTAAAAATTACTACAATAACAGACACATTCTTTTAACTCCCTTCAAAAGGTTTCCCTTACTTATCCCACCCCATTGTTCTTGCCACCTTGTGAAGTAGTTCTGGAAGTCCTCATTCATGAGTGTTTTTATTGATTTTGTGACTTAAAAATACGGTGAATGCTACTGCCGAGTACCATCTGACAGAGAGGGAAGCTTGTGAAAATATTATGGTATGTCCTCATCTACCTTACTTATCAGATCTGGTAACACGAGACTCATGGGCTCTTCCCCAAAGTCAAAATAAGCATGAAAGGTAAACATTTTGAATTGATTCGAGACATGGGGCGGCCATAACAACATAACTAAGGAGGCAGCCATGAAGCACAAAAGACCCTTTTCAGTACTCAACAGCAATTACCTTCCACTGCTAAACATCATTCCCAAGCCCCTCCCACAATTCCAACACCCCTAGATAACCCAATCCTATTACCATTATCTGCTAATACTTTTCATTCTTCCCAAGTTGGAAACTTCCCAAATAAAGACAGGGTCTGTAATTAACTATTTCAACCATCAACAAACAGAAGGGTTCCCAATTCCACTGCCATTCATCCACCTTTACCAAATACACAGCTCCTGGTAACTGTGCCATAAAAAACCGGTTCAAACACCAATTCTCAAAACCAATGAAGTCAGGGATCATTGAGTGATTACAGAAGGATGATACATTATTTCCAGCTAAGCGATACAAATTCTTCTGGATAAAACTGCAACTTCTCTAAATCACAGAGTATTTCCCATATAAAGAATGAGGATGGCTTTAATAAAAACAAAACAAAACAAAACAAAACAAAACACCCCAGCC
The DNA here is from genome assembly GCA_004365215.1 of Cuniculus paca. Classification (NCBI taxonomy): domain Eukaryota; kingdom Metazoa; phylum Chordata; class Mammalia; order Rodentia; family Cuniculidae; genus Cuniculus; species Cuniculus paca. The sequence continues at coordinate 7,510 of RJWT010014112.1, forward strand.
TAACCAAAAAACAAAAGCGAAACAAAAAGCAAAGGCATTTTCTTAGTTTACTCATAATATACTTAGCTTTAGATAAAAATATTCTCAAAGTACATTCAGAAAATGGGGAGTCAATTAAACTTTCTCAACTTATAAATGTAATGAAGAAAAGCAAAAATCCCACTGTAGGACTGGGTGTGTGGCTCAGTGGTAAAAGTGCTTGTCTGGCATGCATAAGGCCCAGGGCTGGATCTCTGGCATCAATAAATAAATAAATAAATAAATAAATAAAAATCTGAAAATCCAAAGAAACAGTTTAGGAATTCAATTATAGTCTTTTTAGTTTTTTTCCTGCATAGGTTATGTATTTTTCTTTCTTATTTTTTAGTTAAGCAAAACTAGGACTTTTTTTTTTTTTTAGGATAAAATTCCTAGAAAGAAAACTTAAGTCAAGGGGTAAGAATATTTTTAAGACTCTTGATACATGTACCAGCAATACATAATAAGTGTTTGTTTCAAAATGGGTAACTTTATTCTACCTTTATTTGTGAGAATAATTTTATTCTACCTTTATTTTATCTTAAGCCAGTGTTCTTTTTGGAATTCTTATTGTCCCACAATATCTCAAATCTGTAACTTGCCCACGGCAAATCCACTGAGCTAAACAGAAGTGCATATCCTAGCTGCACAGGACATCACCAGCTGTTTACACATGCCAAAGGCCTTGTGCCATGGGATTACTTTCCGTTAAATACAGAGAAAATTTAATGCTTTGTAGGAAAACCGGGATGTTCAAATGTATGGAGATTTAGGTAATCTGGCAATTCCCAGAGCTCGGATTATATCAGGAAGCAAGTTAGTACCAATACACAAATACTTGAGGAAGGTAAAAAGGAACAAATGGTGCCCCTTCCAGCCTCCTATGTGTGTTAACCACATGATAATAAAAATGAGAAATAAATCAAGTAGCTTTAATAATCACCAAAGCATCTATTAGCTCACAGCAAGGACCTTCCTAAAAACTTAAAAAACTGTGCTGGCTTCGGCATTAATACCTTGCACAATGATACATACACACACATAACCTCATCAATCCTCATATTTTGGAGAAAGAAAAGAACTCAGGCTGAGGTACGCCAGGAATCCTAAAAGAAATGTGCTAACAGCAGGCCCCTACTCCCGGCCTGGTAAATCTCCCATCTATAATCCAACATGAGAGACAACAGGCAAACAGCAAGAGGTCATCGTCAAAGGACCGGTTGCTAAGGGAAGCAAGTGTAGAGGCAGCAAGCATGTCCCCATCAAAGTCCAGCAGCTGCAGAAGAACCACAAAGGTAGTTTCCTTCACAGCAAAGCAAGAAGGGGAGGGTGAGACAGGAGGAGGAGGAAGAAGGGGAAAAGAAAAACATCAAACCCGAAGCAGCTGCCCAGTGGAACATAAAACCTGGTAGTTTTATGCTGTTCCACAAGAAGGAAAGTAGGGAAAAATAGAGAAAATAGTATTTCCCAAATATGCCTTTGACACACTAGCCAAATCTTTCAGGGAACCTGAGAGTCAGATAAAAGCCCACACCTATGAAAAGAGTAGTCATCAGTGATAAAAGGAAAGTTACCAGCTTTAAGAAGTGTTTCGGTACAAATATGATCATCCCTTGCCAGAAAAATCTCTAAATCTTTAATGTAAAATGCCTCCTTTGTAACAGGGACCTACCACAGGATCACAGCATCTAAAGAGAAATCTAAAGGTACATAAATTTTAGTACAAGCTGCCCTCATTTTCCCAGGAGAAAGACACAAGATTTCATAGAGTCCATGGCCCCTATGTGAACACCTCAGATAGCCCCTTTTACATTTCAGATCTCTAGCCGCATGTAGGACCTATGCCTAGGATCATACAGAACACAAGGGGAAGAGAGCACTACAGAACAAAGTCCCATTCCCTCGCTCTGGAAAAAGACCTTGGGACTTTAAGAGACTTGCTCACGGTCACTGGCCTGCAAAAAGTCCAAGTCTCCCCACTCCAGGCAATAGCTCTTTCGACTGCCAGGCTGCAACTAACTGTGAGGTCTAGGAGAAAAGAAGAAAGGGGGCTAAAAGTTTGGTCATTGCTGCTCACTTAGTTTCTAATTGCTACTAACTAGCTTGACATATTCTAAGCTAAGTGCTGGGTCTCCTTTCTCTTTCAAAAAAGAATAGTCCACCTGTTGCTTTTAGGGGATTTTCACAGTGGGAGTCAGTCTACCAGGCAGGTGGACACATCTGTATGCCCTCATCCCAGCTCTCTGTGTCTGTACTGCATAGCTCTGTTGACAAGTCTTGCTAAAAAAAAAAGTATTAAGACATTCAAAGAAGGTGAGGTTTGTTCAAAATCATTTCTTGAAACAAGCGAGAGGTTCACATTACAGGTACACATACTAAGGGCTCAGGCTTGAAAACCCATCAAAAAACCATGCCCCATATGGAAGGAAGGACAAAGCTAAAATGTTATGAGAGATTTTTTTTTTTTCAGCTTAAATACTGAGAAGCTCAACAGTCATGCCTTCTGTTTTTATCAATGGATCTGTCTTCACCACATTTTACAGACATAAAAACAAAAATAAAACAAAATTTAAATGGTTCATTCAACTCACCAGGTCTTTATAATTGCACTCAGACAAGTGGAAAAGAATAAACATGAAATAAAAAAATAATTTCATTTTATCCATTTGGTTTTAATATTAACTATTAAAAAATAAACCCGAAATTACATTTCTAAAATGAACAATAAAAACCAAAAATCTCTGAATTCAAATCAAGAAATATCAATACTCACTATTCAAGACAACTCGGTGCCATATTGCTAATAAATAAAAAAGGAACTCCTGATATTCTTCTTTGGCTACTACCACTGCTGCCATCGTAAGCTAACCCTTTCTGCAGCAATAAGATGGCTAAGTGCTCTACTCTACTCTTGGTGTTTTAATGTCAGAGGAAAGTACAAATGTGACAGATATAGGCCCTTATCTACATGAAGAAAGACTTCCCACGGCCCTTTTACACCTGTCACTAAACATGTTACAGAATTGATATCAAGATGATTCAAATGCAAAAGAAACACCATCCATAAAATTAACTTCAATGAAGCTGGGTGTGGTGGCACACACCTGTAATCCCAGCACTTGGAAGGCTGAGGCAGGAGAATTGTTGCAAGTTTGAGATCAGCCTAGGCTACAACGTGAGATCAAGGCCAGCCTGAACTACATAGCAAGACCCTGTCCCAGGACCAAAAAAAAAAAAAAAAAAAAAAAAAAAAAAAAAAAAAAAAAAAAACACCCAACTTTGATGAAATAAAGTTCTATTACATTTTGGTCATTTTTATTTAAAAAAAAAGTTTTTTGGCTGAGACCATTTAAAGCTTCTGACTGCAATGGTAAACTATGGAGTGAAACTTTGCTGGTTATAATTCATAACCGGAGATTAATTTTCAAAGATCCACCCCCTCCCACCCTGTCAAAGAACAGGACACACGGAATCCTGCTGAACCTCCTAAAATCTCAAGAGGAGGACCTCTGTGGCCCTGGGTCAGGCACAGGCAGCTTCTGAAGGGGGAAGGCAAGCTCCTCTGAATAACCAGATTAAGTATGAATGGAAGAGGAACCTGTGATTAAGTTTTCTGAATAGTTGGCTCTCAAGGGGGAATGATCGGGGTGGGGGTACCTAATGTGGCTCTCTGTTACTCCTTACCAAAAACAAGAGCCCTGCTCTTTAAATCAGGGAAAGTGTATTTTCATATACTGTACAAGTCCAGCTGATTTTCCAGGAGAAGTAAGAAAAAATAACATTGCCATACTTTTCAAGATTACTATTTAGACAGGTCAGATTGACACGGAACATGCTATAACTATCAATCTTCTAGGACAAACTTAGAAGTATCTCCAAGTCATTACATGGCAAAGAAACTAGTCTTTCCCTTAACTCAATCTGCCTTATCTTCAAAAAAAACTTTTGACAGTATTACTTCTTTGTTCCTAGCCCAGGATCCTTGTGTGAATGTCTTCTATTTCAAGCATGTGCAGGAAAGGAAAAGAGCAAAGAGTACTGCACCTAACCTGTGGCAATCTGGTTAAGAACTGCCCAGGCTACACAAGACATGAGCCCACTGAGGTTTTGTTCTGCTTTTCTAAGGGGGGTGGTGGTGGTGATATACTGACATAAATCTTTCCTCCCATTGAAAGAGCTCAGAATTACATCAATTCATAATGAAGACTACTCATATGTCAAGATATAATTAATTAAAAATCTTACTGAACAAAAAGTTTAATGAAACTTCTATGCTTAAAAACTCATGGCTGCATGTTAAAAGCTAATGTCTAAAAATCAAGAGGGTAAAAGGATAGTTATAGAGGTTAAAAAAAAACTTTTTAAAAATCAGAATGTATAAACCTAATCTGACACGTAGGATGTGAGCCTTCTCCATAGCATCTGGTTCTACAACTGATATTTAATGTGTCTCAGTTAAAGTTGCAGGGGACACAAGAATGAAAGGCACAGATTCTGAGTTCCAAGAAACCTTACCCGCACAGGAGAGCTCCATCAGGAGGATACTTTTGAGAACCCAAAGACAAGACAGAAAGGGCTCAGACAGGGCTTCTGGATTTGGTCTGGAGACAATAAAAGAAAGACGCCTATGGGATTTGGCTCCTTCCTTGTTTATCCTTGGAACTTCCCAAGAACTTTAAAAGGCTGGTTCCCTACTCAGCAACTGATGTGGCAGAGTGCACATTTATACTTAAAAGACTAAATAATATATATTTATGCCATTGGGAAGCAGAATAATAGCTTTTTCCTTATTATGCATTTATTCAATCTTTACAACAACCCTAGGAAATTTTAAGATGCTTGTAACAAAAATCCTAGTTAAGTGGCTTGCCTAGAGTCACTCAGCTAAAAAGTACTATTCAGAATTTTTAGAAAGTATTTTGTTTTGATTGGTTTTTTTCTGTTGTTTTTTGAGACAAGGTCTCACTATGTAGTTCAGGCTGGCCTTGAACTCATTATGTAGCCCAGGCTGCCCTCAGTCTCCTGAGTGCTAAGATTACAGGTGTGCACCACCATGCCTGGCAGTATTTAGAATTTGAACTTGAGTCTGACTGCCAAGTCTGGTATTATAACAAGTAGTCCCTACATACAATGGTTTGACTTGGAATTTTTTACTTTAAGTGGTGGTGAATGCCTTATGCATTCAGTACATGTACTTTGAATTTTGATGTTTTCCTGGGCTAGTGACATGTAATGTGATTACTCTCTGGTGATGCTGGGCAGTGGCAGTGAACCACAGTTCCCAGTTAACCACACAATCACAAGGGGAATCAACCATGACTACAATGCGCTGTATTGCTTTCCAGAGGACAGATGTATTTAATGCATTTTCAGCCTGAAACATTTTCAACTTATGATGTGTTTATCAGACGTAATCACATTTTAAATTAAGAAGCATCTGTACACTACTTCAATGTATAACACTACAGTTGCAGGCACACAGACCCTCTCCTTCACTACACTTTTTAAGGCATCAAAAACCTACATTGAAACCATCTACAACTTACAACCTCTATTGTAATACACACAGTACTAACATGTATGTATTCGCTTATATATTTCTCTATCCAACTAAATTGTGAGTTCCTTAAGGATATCCTTCACTTTCACATTATAGCACTAGGTATGGCATACAGGAAGACTAAACAAACAAGCAAAATGCATACTAGGTTGAACGGCTCGATGCATCAATGCCAGAGAGAACTTCATCTAGAAAGTTGTCAAAGGATTTTGTTCACTTAACCTTCCTGACCCTGTTTCCTAGTCTGTTAACAGGGATGTAATGATACCTATTTCATAAGATTGTTTTGATAACTAAGTTAGATAATACATGCTAAGTGCTTGGGAGTACCTGGAACATGCTAAATACTCCACAAAGGCAGGAACATAATCTCTAACCTCCCTGTGTAAGATAAGAGAGAGGTGTGCCAGACCTCACCTTTAATCTGCTAGATTTAAAATCTAGAAACAGATATTTAAAAGGACACAAAACAGTGTGTGTTGTCCATTAAAAAAAACAATGGGATAGATGTAGATGCATTAATGTAAAAAAAACAAAAGAAAAACTAAGGCATATTTAAATTAAAAAAGCATGTCTCAAAATATGACAGATGCATATATATATATAAATTATATGTGCATATAAGCATGTAGAAAAATAACCTGAAATATACAGTTATTATGCAGTTCTAGTTGAATCTTAGGAAAATACATTTATGTTTTACCATTAAAAGCAGTATTTCAAAAGCAACAATAGCAGGGAGTTTAGTTAACAGTAATGCACCAATGTTGGTTCTTTGTTTTGACAAAAGTTCCATAACTGTGTAAGTTATTAACAATGAGAGAAACTGGTGCAGCGTATACACGGGCTCTCTGTTCTATTTTTGCAACTTTTCTGTAAGACCTGTAGATCTAAAACTATTACATAATTTGAAACTAAAAAGGCTGTTGAAAAAAATGCAATACTATGTGCAGCACAGAACTATCACTGTTTTTCAGAATATGTTAATATAAGTGTGCAACATTATACCCTAAAGTGTTAACTACTGTTATCTCCAAATGGGAAGCTTGAAGATGATGTTCATTTCCTTGTATGTTCCACATCACAGTTTTCAAAGGGTGGTTGCAAATCAGTAGTGACAGCATCTGAGAACTTGTTAGACATACAAATTCTTAGACCTCGCACCAGTTACTGAATTAGACACTCAGAAGTGGGTCTAGATGATTCTAATGCACCCAAAAGTTTGACACTGTTCTTCCGGATCATAGAAACTGGTTTTGTAACAAGTGCCACTTTTATAGCCAAAACAATCAAACAATGAAACTTGAAAAAGGGGTCAGTGCACTGATGGATGAATAGCATTTTAAGAGCTGCCACACGCCCAAACATAGTACATGCCCTAGGATGTGGGCACCAGCCACTCCCAAGCTCACAGTGACCTGTTCTGTCCATTCCTCACCCTTGAAACTAGCTTCTGTGAGGGCCTCTGGGGTACCTACAAAGACACATCTCAGATAAACAAGTCTAGCATGGAACTTTCTTCCTTTAAAAATTCTATTTTGTAAGAGACAAGTTCATTAGTAAGATTATAATCTTTGTCTTCAAATTTATGGCATCTAGTCTCAGTTTTATATTAACAGTACTGGTCAGGGCACATCAACAAACAATTTAAGAGGTAGAAACTCATCTTCACAATTTGAATAGGCTCCTAAACCTGTATGTGGTAGCAGATCAGATAAAAGAGATGCCATAATAGGTTCTAAACCTTGCCTTTGGGATGGCCCTCCATATCCTTCTTCAATCATATTCTGTGGTCCAGGCATATTTATAATCTCTGGTTTATCTGCACCAGGTAAATCCTTAAGACTCCTGACTCCTACCTACTACAGAAGACTCATGGAGTTTTATTTCAGCTGTACTTTCAGAGTACTCATGGGGCTGCTTCTAGCAGTAAAACTATGAAAGCCACAGGAAAGAAAAACAGAAATCCAGCCTTAAAAAACCACTACCTCTTACAGCCAATTAGTTTATTCCCACTGCATGGATTGAAGTGCCAAGATGAGCTGGAGTGGGAGGGGAGAGAGTGTAAGCTTATTAGAAGTCATCTACCAAAAAGCAAGCAGATACCCAAGGCAGCTTCCTAGGCCCAAGGAACAGGGGCCACATTCCCAGGTACTGAGCTGGTGTTCTACACTGAAGGCCACTGGTGTATTATTTCTGGGCAGGGAACAACACCTAGTGATGGCAGGAGACTTCAACGTTGTGGCATGTTGCACAAACATGACTGCCACAACACTTAGGCTACATAGGCAGAGAGGAGAGGCTGGTCACGGGGATTCTGAGCTTGGATGGTAACTGAGTTAGATGAGGAATTCCAGCCACAGGATAAGAAGAATACAACCAGCATGCAGCCAGGAGATTGTTCTCCCTGACTGGGGCCTTATGGCTGAAAGACCTTCGCATGAACTTGGGAGCAGGAATGAGTTGAGACTCTGAAGAAATGACTCACGGTGAATGAAAATGACTGCACTTGGGAGGGAGGAACTGATACAGAGAAATCCATGCTCAGGAGAACACAGAGCTAGTTTCCTAAATTACTTCAACTGCATATTCAGTCTGCACCCCAAATTCCTTGTACACCATGGAGGGCACTGGAAAGACTGTCAATAGGCGTCGGTGGGCACTAATGCTGGAGGATGAAAAGCACTTGCACAGGCAGTACTTCTTGAGGCAAAAACATCTACTCCCCCTTCCCACCTCCTGGGTTAGTGAGGTGATTGAGAACAGATAGGTAGGGAGCATCTTTGGAGACGCTAAGAGAACATCTTGTTGCAGGTAGAAATAATCCTACAATCAAATATAGAAACAGATTCTATTTTAAAGAAGTGTAGAAAATCATTATTTGTAATCACTAGAAGCTGGAATCTAACAAATCTTAGAGATCATAAGAGGTAGCAGGCTGAACCTAGGTGGTCAGTCAAATCTGTATTGGTGGTATTGGTGTGGGCATCTCCCCACATCACTCCAAAAGCAGAAGGACTAACTCATGGGCATACAAAATAGTGCTCAAGTCATGACCAAAAGGAGTGGAGTCTAGTGAATATGGTGTGGGCAAAGAAGCTGGAATGAAAGAAATGAGCCAAGGAGAGGGACAAAGCACTCAGAAAGCAAACCAGAGAAGAACAGTCCTAAACTTAGGGTAGACAACTAGAAATCTAAAAACAACAGGGTTGGGACACCAATACAGGGCCAGAGGGGAAACAAGTGGTAGGTACTTAAAATCTGGGCACCCATGGTAGTACCCCTAGAAGCAAAAGGCAGACAAAGGTAGGCTTTAAAAAACTATTAAGCAAGGTATGATGGCACATGTTAGCAATTCTAGCACTCTGGGAAGCAGCAACAAAATAATCCCAAATTTGAGCCCAGCCTGGGTAACATAGCAAGACCCTGTCTCTAAATCTTAAAAAAAGAAAAATAAAATAAAATAAAAATTTAAAGGCCAGGGATGTAGCTCAATGCAAAGGCCCTGGGGCTACTTAATCCCCAGTACACCCCCCCTACACACAAACAGAACAAAAGACAGACACAGACAGACAGACAGACAACCAAAAACCCTGTGTGCTTGTTTCTCAGGGTGAAGGAACTGGGATATGCAGAAATTTCATTCCAAAAGAGTACTATTAGAAGAACAAGACAGGAAGAATCAAGAATTGTAAAAGAAATACCCAGAAAGTAGAGCAATGCAAAGCTTATCAAAGAGAAGAGAAACTCATAAGTACTACTCCCCAACATGTGCCCGGAAGTGTATCCTGTTTCACACCATGTGAATTTGAATATAAGTCATAACAGGGTTTTGTTTTAGTGCACCTAGAGTACCTCAGATTCAGAAAACCCCTGGCCAGTAAGTCTAACCTAGTAACATGTACATGGGATAGTCTCGTGTGTGCAAAACATGTGTGAGAACAGATAAATGCACAGAAAAGAAAACGCAGACATCCAGCTAGGTGCGGTGGTATCTAAGGGAAAAGTAGGATGGGAGGGCTTCCCCTTCTTAATTCATGTATTTTTTCACTGTTTAGATTTTAATGAGTATGTTTTATTGCATTATGAGAATAATTCTTTAAAATTATTTTTCTAAACAAAATTTAAGACAGTGTAAAGAGGCAATCAATGGCTATCAATGAATGGTTTCTGATGCCAAGTCTCAATGCACCTCATCAGCTCAGTTTCCAAGGGGTATTTGAGAATAAATAAGAGGAAGAGAGAAATGGCCACTCCAAAGCACTCTATATACAAACAGACTAAAATTTTATGGGGCCCACTAGGCTGAGAAGCTATTAGGCACCATAGTTCCAAAGCAAAGGTGGCAAAGAAAGCACTCCAGAAGAGCTATTCAAGAGCTTCCAAGATCTTCCCATTTGTAAGTTTGAAAGTACTTTTGTTTTCAGAGTACATTTCTGGGCTACCCAGACTTTTGTTAATAACCAAAGGAACATATCTGCAGTAGCATGGAACCTTTCTTATTCATCACCGCAAATGTGAGTAGCCTAGAGAACATTAATACCCCAGTCCTTAAGCTGAAAGCACTTAGCTGTATTTAACTGTACCCGACTATTACTCTGTCTCCGTTAAGCAACTCAAATAAGCATCCCAAATTGGAAAAGTATTATTCATCATAAGACAATGAAATAACCACCACAGCCTTCTGCCCCAGATCCAGGTATATGTGGGGTAGGCATAGATGTTACAACATGGTAAGAAGGCAAACTCTATGCAACCACAAGGCCATGGTGGGTAGGGGTGGGGGGACAATGAATCTTCCTTTGTTGTGGCCTAATGTCTATCCTTATCCTGTCCTAGCATCTCACAGGAGGAAGAACAAAGCTTGATTGTGAGAACTGTTCCAAGTAATTGTTGATAACAGATCATGACAGAGGAAGCCCTTTGGTTAATATTTAAACATGAAAGAGGTAACATTAACTCCTTAAAATAGTTGTGATGAACACCAAGAGACTCTGAGCTCTAGCTCAGTGGGCCTGTGGCTCATCAGAAACACCAACTACTTCATTCAGGGTCAAGAATGCTCTTTATTAAAAAATTTGAATAATGCCTAAAACTCCTTTGAGTTACCATATGCCTTAAACTTGATTCCTTTTTAAACAACTGTAACGTATAATCCCCTAGTTTTTAATCAGTGGATTCCAATAATTTAATTTCTAAAGAAATTAAGGAGGAGAAGAAAGGGAAGATTATAGTGGAGCTAGGGTATAATTGAGAAGAATGCATTTGTTTGTAAGTTTAGATGATATTTTTAGAACCACACACTATTAAAATACAACTTTGCTATGAGAGGGAAGTGTATATTCTAGAACACCAAGTGATATACTTTGGAAGAGTTGGCCACTATTATAGATGAAACACATAGACACACAACACATACACACAACCTTCATCCTAATGCATCTTGGCAATCATTCATTTCCATATAATCAGCAGTTTTGCACTCTTCTGTTAAAGCAAATGGGAGAGAAAGAGACCAACGGAGAAGGGAGAGAACAAATAGGTTCTCTCAGGGAAGGCATGTACTCAAGATTTATGCTGGTGAAGGCTATGGAGCTCCTGAGGGGCAGAAAAGTATATGATAACTATTTTCTGTGACGGTTCTTAAGGAAGCTGACCACTATTGGTAGTAACACTTGCACTCACTCCAAAGGTAGTGGCAAATAAGAAGAATCATATCTCTTCCACTCCTGCAAATCACCCATCAAAGATCAAAAAGGCAACCAGTTATGTTCTTAGTCAACAATGTTCACATTTAGTACTATTTTTAAAAAGTTCAACCTGGAAAAAACCTTTTGAGATACAAGTCTAATTTACCAAGACCAGAAGATGGGGTTGACCCCTCTCTACTAAAAAAAGCACAAACAATTCCACCACACACTGGCCTGTGCAGACCTTCCTGATCCTACACTTTCATCTTGGTTACTAATTGGCATTCAGTGATCATCCTACACCTGGCTGAATGATTCGCTGTGCCTGAGCAGAAGATTATCATCTGCGCTTTAGTTACAGGTACCACACACTACACCTGTCTTTTCCAGTCTCTGTTCCAAGTTGGGCCATGCCTGGCCAATGACTTACATTACTTTTCAAAGGTTGTCTACTGTGATACGTTTCATCACATCTTCTCCCTTCTCTGATCATAAGAGCCTCAGCTGTATCTTGCTATTTGACCAAAGTTTAGATATTCTTTAGTCACTAGTTCTCTTTATATATCTATCCTAGTGGCCTGGACAGAAGGTGTCTCTCTGATTCGAGAATTGCAATGGGCTAGGATAGTGGCGGCAAACCCATGGCACATGTGCCGCAGTGAGCTTTTTGTTGTTGTTGTTGTTTTGTTTTCTTTTTTTGAGACAGGGTCTCACTGTGTAGTTCAGACTGGTCTTGAACTCACTAACAGGCTGTTTGTATGACTGAAAGCTCTAAAAGGTTCGGCATCACAGGGCTAGGACCTAAGTTGCTCCAGTACAATGTTAGCTCCACGAGGGCAGGGATCTTTTCAATTGCAGTATCCTTAGTGCCTCATACAGTACCTAGCACAGTTGGACAGACAGACAAATGGATAAGAATTGATGAATGGACAGATGGATAATGTTCTCTAAGAGCATAAGAACCTCTGATTACTTCCCCTTTTGTCAAGTCTCATGTCAAAACAGTAATGTTGGCCTACCAGCAGGATTTCTGCTATACCTATAACAGCTTTTAGCCAATGATACTAGGGTTCACCTCATACTACACAATTTCAGCCTTCTTTATGTTATGAAGTACACACAAAATAACATGATCACCTAGTGAACCAAGACTGATAAATTCTAGCTTCTTTTGGGGGCTGGGGAAAAGTTTCAAAAGAAAACAATAAGCTTTGTTCTCTCCAGTGTGTAATACTCTACAATGGAAAGTTCTTCAAGATACGAAGGACCTTACAAGATTTACCTAACTGTTAGATGACACAAGTTTCACAAGCAGACAGATCCAACTCTGGTCAACCTGCAAGAATCACTGAAAGAAGGAAAGTAGCATCCTGGCAAAAATAAAGATTCCTTCTTTCCAGAAGACCCTAAAATGTTGTATTGAGGCGATGACTTCTTTTCCTCCAGGAAGGCTCAGTCTTTACAAGGTCACTCACTTTGCACATACTTGGATAAAGGACTCAATTAGAACCCTCGCTGCCTCTTGCACTTCCACCAAAACCCTGGTACCCTCACCTACTAGCTGCTCACTGCTGCCTGCTCTTAGGAGTCTTCACCAAGAAATCAGTAAGTGCCATTAAACCAAAACCTATGAGAAGACCCAGCTCTATGCTGTGACTTCACCATCAAGTATGGTAGGAGCCCAAAGCCATGTGCGCTGAGCAAAACCTCCTGTTTCCTCTTCTGAACAGCAAGTCATTGTGAGGTTGTCAAAAAGCAAGAGGCAGCCAAAACATCCTCAGAAGCATACATGCATTCTTAAACCAAGCAGTAGCTAGCCCATTAATAACAAAGTAATGAAACATTTACAAAGGCATTTCCTGTTACCCAGCCTGCAAAGGAACCTGCAGGATAACCTGCTCAGTAGTTAAGATAAGCATTACTAAGGAGGCAACTCTTAGAAAGTACACTACTAATTTCCTCCGGAGACCACCCTATACACTTCAAACTCTAACAGTGCTATTAACGGATTCACCCACCTAACTACTGCCAGGTATCTGCACCCACTGCAAACTCCTGGCCAATAAACTAATCTCTAGTGGCCTCACACACCCTCGCTCTACTAGCTGAACATCTATGCCTATTTAGATCAACTCACCTCCTATAATTACTTAACCAAATTAAGTATGAACAATGTAAAATCAGAGTTTTAGTATAGCAAACCAAGGCAAACAGTTTGGAAAGAAAGTCAGATGACGCATTTTTTTTTGTATCAGGAATCGAACTCAGGACCTCGTGCTTGCCAGGATGCAAATTTTTAAAAAACTGCCAAAAACTAGGTGTAACTTTCGAAGATGCAAGAGGAGAAAAATGAAGTTCTAGAAGGCTGTTGACAGCTTTACAAATGTCGGTAAGTTTCACTTTCCCAAAAACCCAGAAATGTACATAAGTGATATATCAGGGCAGAATGTTAACATTTTGCCACATGCTGAACTATTCTTATAGGCTTAGAAACCC